>JAODAL010019017.1:0-73159 GCA_025379985.1 Phyllomedusa bahiana
GCCCCCCTTTTTTAGGAAAGAAGGTTTCTACAAAAAACATAGAAAGGGTTCTTTATGTAAGAGCAGTAGACTGTGGAACTCTCCCCAGAGGAAATTGTCTGGGGAATTCAAAAACAGAGTTCAAGAAGGGTCCGAATGATTTTAGAGCATAAAAATATAACAAGTTATAGTCCCGGTTTTTCTCTAAATGGGACAATTGGTTTACTTATGGGGTTTTTGCCTTCCTGGATCAAACTTTAGCAATTGGCTGAACTGGATGTACCCCTGTCTTTTTTGGCCCTTACAAACTATGTTACTATAAAAACCCGAGGACTTTTCGCGAGCCCAAAAATTTCACCCCATATTTTTTTTATCTTTTACAACCCCTTTAAGCAATGAAAGGGAACGACTTCTTCTTATCTTACCCTGGTTAGATAAAATAGTTGTTCCCTTTTGTTGTGGCCTCTTCTGTATGGGCATAGTTAAAAATGTAGAGGATTTTTTTATTTCAGATCCCCCCTTTGTTTTTGACTTTTGCTCTCCTGTTGCAGTGAAAGAGTCCCAGCGGAGCCTTAGTAATTGGAGTCTAATTAACGCCTTTCAGACTCATATGGAAGATGAGAAAATGTTTGCCCTGGGGAGTGCCGATACGCTTCATTGCACTGAAATTGTCCTGGCTCTTTCTATATCTAGGATCTGTTTCATCATTTTCATATTTTCTATAATGATTAATTTGTTGCCGAGTGTACACTAGCTGGCCTTACTGGTGACTCCTGGCCAGGACCAGGATATTGGGTATATTGCGTTGATGATATGTGCAGAATATTTTCAGGCTTTTGTTTATGCGCAATGAAAATGGTCTCTGCGGTGTTTAGGGGTCTGTTTATGACTTCATTTACCGTGCATGTCCCCTAATCCATAATCATTAGTTCCATAACAATAGCTGTTTAGGAAGCAACGTCAAGAGCTGCTCTTTCTTAGAATCTCTCACAGGGCTCGTTAAATTGATAGGGAAAAAAAAGGGAATATTGCCGTTCCCCGAAAAATTTTTCTTTTCAAATTTTTTATTTTTTTGTTTCTATTCTACATGTGTATGTTTTTAATGAGCCACAAAACATGACTTGAATAAACATACTAATGACATAAAGGTGTACAAACATCAAAATTGAGACACAGTGTTGGAGAAGATATTCTAGAAGAAGTTTTTCGTAGGGGCCTATTTTTTTCTAGTTGACTGTTTTCCCACTTTTTTACTCTCACCTTTAGTGGACAAAGTGTCCTTAGAGTAATGGTAGAAAATCTGTTTTCGTCTAAGGGCTGTGGGAGGGCCTCAGGCGTCGAGGGTTTGCCCCTAGGTGGCGTAAGCAGGAGCTTGCTGCCGAAGTGCCCACCAAAAACCTGGGTTTGGGGGGGTGGCAACCCCTAGGTCAGTAACATAGGTTACGACAGTTGTAGTAGTTTTGGCTGCTATGCGGCTAGTGATGGGTTTTCCTTTCCTGGGGACGGTCACTTTTTGGGTGGGAGGCCGCCCCATGTTCCGGACGGGGTTTTTGGAGGTTCTTGGGACCTATTAAAAAGGGCCCCCTTTTTACATTTGTCAGGGGACATGGTCTCCTACCTGGGTTTGGTTTTTGGGGTGGGGCTTGAAGGGGGCCTTTGGCCCCAGAGGCTGAAAAAGCTTTAAACCCCGTAGGAGACTGGGCGTACATTGTGTTTGTGAGTTGGACGTGGGTCCCCAAATCAGTTAGGGGGGTTCTTATAAATGTGTTTAGGTAGTGGCTAGACAGCCAAGGTTTTGTTTATATGTTTTGTTTATTTCTGTACTTGTGTCCTGAGCCTGAATAAAGCTGGCTGAGGCCAGTTTTAAAGATAAGCCTGGTATTGTTGTGCCATTGATTCGCTTACCTAAAGCGGCGATTCCAAAAGACAAGCTTGACCCCCAAGACTGACCAGGATGGCGGCCAAAATGTGAGTGGAACATCACAGGGCCAATTGGATCTTTATAACATAGTTCGCAGGCCATACAAAATTAGCACCTTAAAAAACTTTATTTGGTCAAACATTTTACTACCTACCCCATAATGTGAACTGCTTTTCTCCCTGATCAGCATAAGTGCAGAAACCCATTGCTGAACAGATGAGTACATCAGTCGTAAACCCTGTCCATGCCTTTTTCCCACTACAATACATTGGAGGAAAAAAGCATTGACCAGAAGTGTAACTGAAGTGCTGAATGTCCCTCCCACCAGGAGTTTACATGCAGTGCACCCAAGTCTCTGTTCCCCCCTCTGTCTCTGCACCCAAGTCTCTGTGCTATGTCCATTTCCTTTCTCCCCAATGTGCAGTAGCATATTGGGGCAGAGCTGTTAATGATGCCCTCGACATCCCCAAGTCAGCAAACAAGTGCCAGGAGCTTTGGAGACCATCACATGGGCAATAGCACATCGGTAGGGAACAGCTTAAGCTAGATGTTCTACTGCATATGTGCTAGTTTCTGTTGGTCTCGGCACTCGTTTGCTGACTTGGAAACCTCGAATGCAGGGCTGGACCAAATAATTTTGAGGGCCCTTTGGGCGGATGTACCCGACCACTGCCTTGTAGGAACGGCCCAGGGCAGAGATGAAGATATCAAAAAGATAGACAATGACTATTAGGAGGTATTTGTAGAAAGAAGGACCAGTCCTGGTTGGCATCAACCTGTGAAGAACTCCCCTAAAAAGGTCTCTAAGGGAGAAACAAACACATACAGTAAGTGAAAAGCCTTCACTGTTAAGTCATCATTGTAGTCATACCCTCCTGACCATCAACAACCCACTTACTTGGAAGCACAGGAATGGTGTCCTTCAGTGTTCACTAATGAACACCTAGTAATTTCTTGGGTAAGAGGGCCAAGAGAAAGAACAAAAAGAGAATTTAATACCTTTTCTTATCTAATTGCTGTAATGTTGCTGGATCTCCACTGGGTAATCACTGGAGTAAAACAACTAAGTGGAACATGTCTGAAAACTGTCTTGGTCTAAGACTTTTCTTTTTTTTTGGTTTTTGTACAACATTTTATTGGACAATTATAACGGTGCATTATACGGCTCCAGGCGCCTCCTTGGTCTCTATTGATACAGTGGAACGAGGGGTCCTGAGGAGGAGAGAAGGTCTGTGCAGTCCTGGGGGTCCAGCGCCCCCCACATCAGGGGATGCCCAGCGGGATGGTGAAGGAGAGGTAGTCACCGGTGGCGCCCCACTGTACGCGATGCGTCTGGTAGATGCTGATCCACGTGGTGAGGACGACCACCCAGACGAAGAGGCCGAAGGCCGAGCGCTTCCCATAGCTCTGGATCTGCGACTGCTCCGAGTACGCCGGCTTGAAGAACACTTCCTTGAAGAACCAGGTGACGTTGACGAGCCACAGGAACGGCAGCGGTGCGGAGCCCCCCAGGTAATACTTCCTGCACAGCTGCAGCTTCTCCTCGTTGGGGACGCGCTCCAGGTTCATGCTGGCGGCTCAGGCCTCTCCCCAATCTTCCTCTTCCTGCCCGGAGTTACTGCGCCTGGGGGATGTCGGCAGTCTAAGACTTTTCTTGTTGCCCATAGCAACCAATCAGGGTTCCCCTTTCATTTCTTCAGAGCTCTATATGAAATGAAAGGGGAACGCTGATGAATGGTGAACACTTTCTCCACCAAAAATAGAAGAGTAATTTATGATCAATGTGATTGAACACAAAAAAGATGTACTTTGTAAGGCTTGTGGTACTACCTCACTGAAATGTCAGACACTTGTAGCAAAAACTTTATTTTTTCTTCTCGCAGTGAGTCACAACACTCTTGATGGTTACTGTCACTCTAAGAGGCATGCAAGTGTAATAGTTACAGTCTTGGAAAAGGTACAGTGCAGGAGTCCCTGCTTTACACCAGGAGTCTATGTTGAAAGATTTCAGGGGTCTGGGAGCTTGAATAAAAAAAATTAAAAACCAACTTATCATCTTTATTTTCCCTGACCTCTTATAACTGAAGTCTAGCCTTTCTGCCACTTATGAATGCAATAAATTATAGGAGACAATTTATTGCATTCAAGAGAAAACACGGCTGATGACAAAGGGAAACATTTTTCTCTAGTAAGATATAATACAAAGTTTCTTATTTTTTGCTTAAAAGTTGTGTTATAAATGGAGGAACCCTTTCACAAATAAATGAAAGTAGGTAAGTTCCTTTCATCGATTGTTACTGTAAATTTGTTGAGTGTCAGAAAACTATCTTACCCTACATTCTGAGAGGAAACCTGTGTTTTTCACGCTAATGTAAAAAAGGGTATGTGGAACAAGTTTAGAACCCCCTGGGTGGGTATCCAAACATAATGAGAAAAAAAAATCAAAAAAGCAAAATTATTCATCCATCGTCTTAACATTTGGGTCAAGTGCACCCAAGAGGTACGGTTTTTCCCCCAAACCGTTCATACCACTATGGGCCCTATGACATGAAGCCCTCTAGGTCTTTTAGGGGGGTTGCGCAGCCTGTTTTAAAGGGTGACCTGCACATCCATGTTGTCGTGATAGCAAAGCATCCCCAATTGGGGAAATGACCTAGGTTAGCTTTCTGGGTGTGTAACTAGCATACATGCAAATATACATGATTTTAGAATCCGGTCCCTTTTGTACAATTTAAGCCAATCACTGGCAACATAATTCCCGTGCCATATAAGTGGAGGCTGCTGAGGCCACAAATTGGCTACATGGCCTTTTGGGGATGTAATTTTCCTGCTGACCGTGGCATCTCTGGCGGTGCTGAAACAGTGGCTGCAGGAGAGTTATGTACTAGTTATTTTTTTTATTGCAGTACTCATCTGTTGGACAGATGCATAAAACTTAAGCTTTTTGGGCCCCGGTGCGAAAAGTAAAAAAGGGCCCCCATTACCCTGCACATTTCAATGCGGTATCTTCTTTTTGGGAGGACTTTTTTGGCCCCCCCGGTGTGGGGCCTTAGGGGTTTCTACCCCTGCACCTCGGTTCGCCCCCTGGTTTGGGCCACCTTTTTGTGAAGGTCTGACTCAACGACACAAACCCATGGGCATTTTAGATCTGTTGTTGGAAAAGTAACTGTTTTTTTTTTTTATCCAACACAACTCTATTTAATACCCCCCACTATTGGTTGGCAGTACCAATAAGAAGTCTTGCCACAGCAAGAGTTAAACCCATTCCCTATGCAGCCAGCTGGAGCCAACCGCCCAGGTGCTGGGGGCGCTTCCATCTTATATTTCATCACCTCACAGATTTCCTTCTGTAATTTGTTTTGATGGTTCTGCTGTCCCTGGATACCTTATCTCACAGGAATGAAGTGTTTTCAGCGAGTTCACCTCATCTGTACTGAGAAATATTCTATAGCTAATTTATATGTGAAATCATACTTCTAGAAATCCACATTGCTCCAGATGTTTTTTTCTCCTGGTCACACAGGAAGAGGAAATGTACAGAATGTACCTTCCTACTCAGATATTGATTGCTATGTTACTTACAAGGTATAGATACCTCCCACAGCACCCTTCATTCCTGTCCTTGTTTGCTTTAAGAAGGAAATTAGGAGAAGAAATAATATACCATATAATATTATAAAATGATTTTGCACTGTGTGAGGGGTAGTGTAAACTGATGGTCCTTTGATTGTTACCAAAATTATGTCTCATGGATATTTATTAGAGACCCCAATCACCGAGCTTCTGATACATTCTTGGGGTTGATTGGCCTGCAAAATGGACTTGTATGCACTTTTGACTCACAATGAACATGATTCTTCAAAGCCTTCTGTGAATAAATGTGTATGCTATACCCCTACAGATGGAAACCCACCTTGCTGGCTCATTCACAACTAATTAAGACTTCCAGCTAAAGATGGCTCTGAAGGCAAGGCCATATTATCCATTGGGCATACTAGGTAGTTGCCTAAGGGCCCCACAGGCATAGGGACCTCAGGTAGTGAATGTATGTCTCAGTAATGCCCTGGGCCGGTGCTGTTTATTTAACAGTTTGTGTGTTCTTAGGATGTGCAAACAGTTAAAAACCATGGCGAAGCAGGGAGCCATCTGCCCTGCCAATCAATCTTCTGAAGTCATCTCTCTGCTGTGGGCCATCTGCGCAAGTGACTCTGAGGGATTCCCTGCCTCCATCTCCACTGTATACTGTCACGGTGTATCTGGGTTATCTGCCTCGTCATCTTCATCTCCCTCAACCTCCTCCAACTGCTCATTGCTCCTCCTCTCCTGTCCCCTGGGTAGAAAAAACACTCATTTCACCAGACATTGCTCCAATGTCCTCCTCCTCCTCCAATTCATCCCCCACCGGACTCATGTGGCCATGAGATGTAGTCACCATGTCTCCTGACCAGACAGATTTTGCAGCATCTGTTCCAGGACATGAAGCAGTGAAATGACGCTGTTCATCCGGTAGTCCTGGTGGCTGATAAATAACGTGGTATCCTCAAGGGGCCTGAGCAAACGGCAGGTGTCACGTATGAGTTGCCGCAGGCTTACATCAAAATTTCACAGGGGAGTACTCCTGTCCGCTTGAATCATCAAGAAATCATCAATGGCCTTTCTCTGTTCATAGAGTTGGTCTATGTTGGAGGAGGCCGTTCTGCCACTGCAGCTCAAGGAGGGTGTTCTTGGCAAAGGCTGAAGTGCATGCAAAGTTTCCTGGCCACTTTTAGAATGTCTTGCAGATAAGTGGAAGACTTGAGGAACCGTTTGACAACAAGATAGAACACGTGCACCATGCAGGGCGCAATGGCTCATGCCTCCTCGGCACAGCATGGACACCATTTTCTTTCCATTGTCTGTCACTATGGTTCCGATTTTCAGTTGTCAAGAAGAAAGCCACAAATCAATTTCGTCTTTCATGACACGGAGCAGTTCCTTCCCTGTGTGACTTCGTTCACCCAGGCCAATCAGGTGTAGAACTGCGTGATACCACCTGTGCCCTTCACATGTGGTATGCTGGAGGAGCACTAAGACTTGTCGCTGCAGTGGAGGCTGAGGTGGTTGAGGATGAGAAGGCGGACATTGGCACAGGATCAGCAGTTTGATAACGTGGAGGAGAAAGCGGCGTCTCATGTCCAAGTTGCTGGTGTGGCCGGGCAGGAAACACATTCACCCAGTGGGCCATAAATGACATGTACTGTCCCTGACCGTAGTTACAGCTCCACACGTCCGCACTGCCGTGCACCTTGGAAGAAACCGATAGGCTCCAGGACTGGCCCACCTTCTCTTCTACATATTTTTGAAGGGCTGATACTCGGCACAAGTTATCAGTTCTCTGAATGGTGCAGAGTCCACCACTTGAAAAGGGAGGGACTGCAGTACCACCAACTTGGACAAGAGCATGGTCAGCTGTTTTACCTTAGGATGACTAGACGCATACTGCTGGCGCGATGAGTGTCGAGGAGCAGGAGCATCTGGACCAGTAGATGATGGGAAATAGAGACAGCTCCCTTCGGCAGAGGTGGTGGGGCCTTGACTGCCTGAAATGGGAGGAATGCCACTGGGTGCTGTTGCTGCGGCAGGATGGACCACCACATTTGAGGTGCATTTCTCCCAGGCCACCGGATGGTGATGCTGCATATGTTGATGCAGGGCCGTGGTGCCAACATTAGGTCCCTGCCCACGCTTCACTTTCTGCCCACAGATTCTACATATACCCATGTTCACCACCTCCAGTGTCCTAGCAAAAAACTGCCACACTGCCAAGTAGGTGATTTTACCACCAAAGCTCTGCACTGACTGACTGCTACCGCCGATGCCTTGGTGAACCCCTTTGCCGGTATTTTCTAAGCTGCAAGGGACCTGCGACGTGGGTGGTCTACCTCGTGGCCATTTAGCTCCCGACCTCGCACTGCTGCCACCCTGCTGACTCCCAGCCACACTACCGACTTGCTTGCTGCGCCGCTGTCTGACGTGCAAACTACCACTCTTTTCTCCCGATGATGATGATGATGAAGCCCTTGCTTCACCCAGCTCCCATGTGCGATTGGTTACATCGTCATCAATTAGTGTTTGACCGTCACTGCTTTCTTCCTCAATAGTCTCGGTGTACAGAGCCTGACTGGTCGCAACATAACCTTCCATGCCACTCTCCACATCACTACTTGCCCACTACAAGAACCAGCGGATGTCTGCCCCACCTCTTTGCTGCCAAGTAGCTGCTCAATGTCCTCTAATAGTTCATTCTCGCTGTATAATGGTGCAGAGCCCACAGCACATAGTAGTTCTCTGGCTGAGGGAACCGAACGGGACAGAGGTGGGTTGAGCATGGGTGAGGGCCCATAACCTGCACCCGGGCCATGCCAACTAAAGGTTGTGTCTAACGAACCCACTGACTCTTGGCTGGGGTTGTCAGATGTCATCTTGGAGGAAGTGGATGACTTAGTCAACCATTCAACAACCGGCGGATCGGTGGTCAACACACGGCCGCTAGATGACACCGGTAGCTCTGGTCGCCGAGAGACCCCTGCTACGACGTCCCCATACTTTGCTGCAACCTGTGCCTGCTCCAGGAACATTTGTGCCACTGCCCCTCCCATGTGAAAGGCCTGCCACCTCTCTGTCTGATATACTGTTTGATCAAAAATTTACAATAAAACAAACTTTTTTTAATGTAGATGTGTGTATATGACAAATTCACACACTGGATTTCACACAGAGTTTCCCACAATAAGTGAAAAAATGAACTCTTTGCCACAGATAGCAATATCCCAAAAGACTGAACTGGCTGGATTTGAGATGTGTGTATGGGAGAAATACACACACTGGATTTCACAGAGTTCCCCCCAATAAGTGTAAAAATTAACTCTGCCACAGATAGCAATATCCCAAAATAAAAAAAATAGCTGATTCAGGAACATGTGGAATGCACCCCCAAGTGTATTTGAAAGGGATTTCACCCTTTAACCCCTTTAAAAACGGGAAATAATTTTTCAAACAGAGTGCCAAAAGTATGGCCCCCCTACATTTAGATGATTTGCTAAGAGGGAAAAGTTACCCAAATGGGAAATGTAACATGGTGCCCCATTTATGGGTTTTGACAAAAGAAATGGCTGGGGGGGGGGCGGATTGGGGTGCCTGTTTCACATGTCTTGGGGGCGTTCCTTTCTTTCTCCCATATTCTTTGCCCCCTGTTTTCACCTGGGGCTCCTGGCCATTTTAATTTTTTAACAAATTTGCCCCCTGAAACCCGGCTTCGTTTTAGATCGATTCATCATCCCGTTACTACCAACAATAAAAAACCCCCAAAAATTTGGGGCTTTTAATCATTGGGCCCCTTTATCCCAGAAAAGGCAGTAAAAAAGCAGAACCCCGATTCATTTAAAGAGATTATATGAGATTTAGAAAAATATAGATGGTTTTACTACGAACATTGAAGTGTAAGATTTTGCAATTCAGCTCTAATTAAATTAAATGGATTGCCATACTGATCCCAGCTAATGAACAAGAATGGCGCAGGGTTTTGGAAAAAAAGTTCCTATTTTTTAATTTTATACACTCCTTTTTAAAAGGGTTTTGCCCCTAAATAAAATTGGGCGTGGAAAATTGCGGGGTTAAAAAATAAACGTTTTTAAACCCTTCCTTTTCTTAAAAAAAATTCTGTGGTTTTTGTTTTATTGCTTTAAATTTTTTGATTCATAGCGTACAGCTCATATCCGGGGGATATGACCAGTGACGAGAGCCCCCAAATCCCTTTCCACACATTTTAGACAACACCTCTCCCTTTAGGAGCTATGTATCTTTTCCCCGCCCAGTTATTTTCTGCCCGAAATGTCCTGTCCTCGGGGACTCCTTTTTAAAATTAAACAAAATTTTGCAAATAAAAAGAAAAGAAAAAAAAACTTCAAACATTTGGCTTTCCTTCAGGGATTTGAACCCAAAAACCCCCCGCTAAAGGGGAAAAGTGCTAACCACCAGCTAAATTAAATTTAAAAAATAAAAGTGGAAAAAACAGAACTCATCATCTTTCCCCATTTCCCAAAATCTACCCCGCCCCCGATTTTAATTTCCCGTAAAGGCTCTAACTTTCCCCCGGTCCCCCAATCCCCTGTCCCTTTGGGGGAATTTTAGACCTGCCCTTTTTCTTTTAAACCCCTAAATCCAAAACCCCCACCTCTTCCCGCCGCCCCCACCCGAAAAAAATCTCTGAACCCCTCATTCCTTGGTATGACATACAAAAAAAGCTGGTCCAAGCCTTTGTCCTCTCCCCCCCCAGGCTACTGCAACAACCCCTTTCGGGGCCTGACTAGCACCCCCCCTCCCCTCCTTCCTCTTAACTTTGCTGCCCCTTTTTTTATCCACCCCTTCCTTTGCTCCCCCTCTGCCTTTCCCCTCTGCCCCAAACCCTTCCAAAGGGGTTCCCATTGCCCCCCGGGAAATTTATTTTTTAAACTAAATAACCATGACCCACAAGGCCCCTTCCCCTGACCCCTTTCCCCCCCAAAAATCCCCTGCCCTAATTTCCCAAAAATCTCCCCCCACGCACTCTCCCTCCTCAAAGGACCTTTTTCCTTGCTTCCCCTTTTTCAGCTTCACACAACCCTTTTCCAAAACTTCTCCCCTGCTTTTACCCCCCAATCTGGGAACCCCACTGCCCCCAAAACTTTAGATTCCCCCACCCTTTTTAAACCCGCTTCCCCAAAAGCAACCCGAAAAACCCCTTTCTTTTAGGCTTGCCTTAACCTTTTACTAAAAATTTTCACTACTTCCCCCACAGACTGTTTCCCCCCACTCCTGGGCTCTTTCCCCCCCCTTGTAGATTGTAAACCCTCGGGGTAGGGTTTTGTCCCCCTTCCCGTCGTGCCCAAATTTTCATTTTTCCCTTTTTACTGACTCGTTTGTCTTTAAAGTAATGTATTTAAACCCCCCCGAAGGGACCGCCCTGGAATCAATGGCGCTTTTAAAAAAAATAATAATAATAATAATAATAATAATAAAAAATAATTAAAAATAAAAAAGTAGCCTTTCCCCAGTCTTTCATAAACAAAACCCCTTTTACTTTAAATGAGGGATAAAGTGAGGAAAGGGAAAGGTGATTCAGTTGCTGGGTCACATGATTCAGTTCAAAAATTTTATACTTTCCCTCTTTGACACCCCGGGAAAACTGAAACTGGATAAAAAACCCGGGAAAGAAATGCCTTTGTGGCAAAGCAACTTTGGGTTTGGGTTTTTTTTAAATTTTTTCTAATTGAACTATTTGTTTTATTACTTTGTCTTTTCCCCTTTTTTTCTGTAGTGAATGAAATTTTAACTGGGTTTTACGTTTAATTTTGTAGTGACTTTTGTTTTGTCTTTCCTTAAAATTTTTTTACCCAAAAGGGGGGTTTGACCCCCATGTAAATTAAATTAGTTTAAAGGGAAACAAACGTAATTTTTTTTTTTAAATTTAAATTTAAAAACCCGATACTTTAAACATTTTTCCCTTTTTTTCTTTTTTGTTTTTTCTCTGTATAATTTTATGAGGGCGGACATTTTTTCTTGTGCTGCTTCTAAAAAATTTTTTACCTTCTGAAAAGGGTTTCCCCCAATTGTTTCCCCCCAAGTTAACCGCCGGTACCTCCCCCCCCCCGCCTGTTTGTAAATTGATAGCAGGGGTTGATGTCATACAAAGGTCGTGGGCAGACAGGGAAAAACCCGAGGAGAGCTTTTTTTGGGTTTTCTTGGCCCTTTCCCCCAAAAAGAGTAAAATTTTTGGTTTTTTACTTTTTCCAGAAGGGTTTCTGGGGCCCCGACAAACATGAGGGTTTTTTTCTTAATTTGCAGAAGGTGAATAAAACCGGGTCAAATGTAAATTTAAGGCCCGCTTAAAGGGAAATGGGCAGAGCAAAGCCCGCATTATTTTTTTATGATCCTTTGAAAATTTGAGATGAGACAACCCTTTTTAAAATTAAAACATGAGTTTAAAAAAAAATTAATTTTCTGAAAGACACCCTTCCCTTTAACCCTTAGCCCTGCAGGGTCTTCTTTAGAAACTTTTTTTTGAGGGTTTTTAAACTCACCCTAACAGATGGGGCCTTTTTACAATTAAATTAAAATATATTGAATTTTCAAAAGGCCCCAAAAGAAATCTGTCTTTCGTGAATTTCCCTTTTTATGGTTGTAGGTAGCTGCTATCAGACAAGCAGAAGAAGGAGTTTTGGGATTTAGGTGTTCCCCCTATTTTTGGGCCCTTGGGTCTTTTAAAAACTATTTTTAATATTTTGTGTTTGGGATAAACCTAGGGGCTAATTCCCAAATAAAAAATTTTTGACTGCAAATTTAAAACAGGGTTTTTTGTGTTCACCTTGGGCCAAAACCTTTTTTTTTAGAAGAGTCCTTTTCCCAAAAATAAAAACCGATTTTTAAAAAATTTCGCATGCTTTAAACCAATGGGTCCCCTTTTAAAGGGGGTATTTAGCTTTCGGACAAAAACTTTGGAAAAGGCTGGGTAGAAACGACATATAATGTAATTTACATCCACAACAGATATAATGGACAATTTTTTTTGTTTTTACTTTTTTAAAAACCCCCCCCCATGGCTTTTCCTAAACACAAACAAATTTTGGACGTTTGTTTTTAGAGTCTACAGTTTCCCGACAGAAACAGTTCCCCCTATTTCAATTTGCTGACATTTATTTCCCGGTGGGTTTTTTCCCTTGGTCCCCCCTAAAATGCCCAAGAAAGTCTCCCGCCCTCTTGTGCCTTTTTATTGTTCCCCCCCTTTGTGAACCTTTTTGGTTCCCCCGTTTTATTTCCCCCATCCAGTTCCCTTGGTGCGGGGAAATGAGGGATGGCCCGACCAGAAAATGAAACCCGGGAAATGCGGGCGTATCCCCTTTGTTTTAAAAAATTTAAAACCATCAATTTTTCCCGTGTAATCAGTGTTTGATTCTGTGGGAAACTATTGAAAACATTTAATTACTGTATATTAAAGATTTTGGGGGGACATGTTGAAACATGGGCCGACACCCCAGATTTTAAATCGGGGAAAAAGAGGATTTTTGAAAGGGGAAAGGGATGTTTTTTACCCGTTGTATGTAGGTTCCCCCTTTAAAAAATGGGTTGTTCCCTTTGCCTTGCATAAGCGAAGGGAATTTTCTTTGCCTAACCTTTAAATTTGGCACCCTTTTAAAAATGCTGTGTTTTTATGCATAACGGGGTACAAAAGGTTTTTTTGGCCAAAGCAAAATCCCCAAAAGTAGTGACCCCTGTTTTCCCTTTTTCGCCCCTTTTTTAAATTTGTACTGCACACTTTCAACAAAGGGGTTTAAGTTTTTTTACCTGGAATAATCATTTAAACCCCCTTTAAAAAAGGGTTTTCTCCCCACCCAAAGGGGTTTTCTATTTTTTAAAAAAAAAAATCCCTTTTTTCAAAAAACCAAAGGGCACCATTTTCCAAAAATGTGGCCATTTCTATTTCCCAAACCCAATTCCTAGGGGTTCCCCCCCCTTTTAAAGGGGTGCATTGGTCCCCAGGTAAATTAGCTACAGATTTTGTTTCCATTCTTCCCCCTTAAAGGTGCCAAACGTGGTCGCTATAGGTACAGACCCGGTGACCCTCAGACTCGTAATTGCAAACCCAAAATAAATAGCCCCCGTTTAAAAAGACCCTTTTAAAATAAAAAATTTCCCAAAAATTTTTGGAAAACCCGGGATGAGGAAAATAATCAATGTAAATAGGGGCCAAAACCCCCCTTTAATTTCCCCCCAAAAGGGAAAAAAAAATTAACTCTTCATTTTTCTTCCCCCCCTTCCAAAGCCTTAAGGTTTTTTTTTTCTCCCAACCTAACAAAGACTAATGAGGGGCCCTTTTTTTTTGCGGACAAAGATGTTTCTTTTTAATGGGGTTTTTTTATAAATTTCAAAAAGATTTATGAGGGAAACCCTTTAAAAAAAAACTTTAAATGGGAAAAAATTTTTGAAAAAAAAAAACGTACTTGGGGTTATGTTTCGGGGGGTTTTTTTTTTACGGGGTTCAATCCCGGGAAAAAATTCTGTGTTATCTGTTTTGGTTAAACCGGTTAAAAAAAAATCCAAACATTTTTCTATTTTTGGGGAAAATTTTTAATGTGCACCATTTTCCGCATCAATAAATTTTTTGGGCATCATCTAAACCTTTAGTTGAGGGTGAATTTTTTTTTTTGGGAGAAGTGTTTTTTTTTTGGTACCAAAATTTTAAAAAAAATGAGAAATTTTTTTTTTTTAAATTTTAATTTTATTTCCCAATTTTTCGGGGGAAAGTTTAAATGACCAAAAAAAACACCAAAATATTTTTTTTTCAATTTTTTTTTTTTTTTTTTCTTATTTGGGGCTTAGCGTAAGGATAAAAGGGGCCTTTTTTTGGATGCGGGGTTTTAACCCAAAAAAGTTAACTTTTTTTTATTTTATTTTTTTTTATTTGTAAAAATGGAAAAGGGGGGGGATTTTAACTTTTTAAAATTTTTTAGTTTTTTTACAATTTAAAACTTTTTTTTTTTTTTACCCCTTTTTGGGCCCAGCTTCCATGTTCCCCCGATTTGGATCCTGCTTTTTTGGTTTTTCCCCCATCAAAATGAGGAATGATTTTTCACCATTTGATTCTCTTTATTTTGACGCCGCAGTATTTTTGCCCCCTTCCCCTCTAAGATGTTTTAAAACAGCGTGGATGGGCGGGAGGCCCCCCATCCGGCCCCCTTTCATTGCTGAATGCCCTCCGGGGGGCAACAAAGCGGCGGGCCAAATTTTTTGGGGAGGGTTGCGCTGGGGATTCCCGCTAATAGCCCTTTAAAACCATTAGGGATTACCCATATTCCCGGGGGGTTTTTAAAAGGGGTTAAATTTTGTTGGAAAAATTTTTTGCAAGAGTTTAGCCTTCGTTAACCCTTTACCCGCACTGCCTCCCCCGATTTAAATAGAGCATTTCACATGGCATTGAAATGAAAACTCGTATATGTCCCAAAGAAGAAACCCTGTTGGGTTTTCCTCCAAAAGGGAAAATTTTTTTGGGAGAAAACTCTCCCATGCCAAACAAAATGTTGGGGGGCCCAAACCCTGGGATTCCCACCCCAATAATTAACCCCCAATTTCCCCAATTTGGGGGCTTTAAAATTGTTTTTCCCCCCTTTTGCCTTGAGACTTTTAGGGAGAAAAAGGGAAACCCAAACCTGGGATTCCCCAGGGTGGGGTTTGTTTTTGTTTAAAAACCCGATGGTATTTAATGTAACCCAAACCCCTAAAGTATTACCCCAAATTAAATTTATTCTTTAAATGTTTACAAATGGGGGGGGGGTTAATCCCTTTTTCCCTTTTATTATTTTGGGTTATTACATTTACTATAATATCCCCAACTTAACCCATTTTTTATTTTTTTGGCCAATGTTAAATAACTGTGGGACGCGCAGGAAAATTGTGACAAATTTTTTACACAGGGACAGTCTAAATGGCAATGGGGGCCCCTTTGTTTTTACAGGGTTTTTTTGCTTTTTTTGTCAAAGCCCGGGCCCCCCCAGAAGGGGCAGGGCAACCGAATTTAAGTTTTCTTGAGGGGGGATCATCAAAAGGGCAAAGGGTCATGTGCCCCTTATTGAATGATGAGTCATTTTTTTTTCTGTCCCCCACCCCCATTGACAATTTTCTACTTTTTTTCTAAAAAATTGATTTTTTTTGCTAAAAAAAAGAAACAATTTTTTGCAAACAGAGCTGTATGGGATAAATGGGAAAAAAATCAAATGAATCTAAAAGCCAGATGATATTGGCATACCCGAGGCGGGGCTCGCAGGACAAGGGTGTAATAAATTTCTGCTAAAAAAAATTGGTGCCGGGCCTCATTTGGAATATTTCGTTCAGTTTGGGTTTCCTTTTTTATTTGAAAGGGTGTAATGGAGCTAGCCCCAAGGGGCCCAAAAACGGCAACCAAAAAATTTAAAAAAGGGTAATGGAGCATCTTTAAATTTTGAAAGGGGCCGTTAAAAAAGTTTACACCTTTTTTAGTCTTTGAGAAAAGAACTACAAAGGGGACATGGGGTAACCCCCCTTAAAACCCATCACGGGGCAAAAAAATGGCTTTTCTGATTTTTCCCAAAGCCAACACTTTTTTTTTTTTTTTTCACCTTTCTTAACATTTTGGGGGCTTTCATTTTTTTGGGACAAGATGTTTCTTTCTGAATGGGGTTATTTTATTTTTATCATTGCATTTTTACTGGGGAAACCCCAAAAAATTTGAAAGGGGCCAAAAAAGTGAAAAAAAAGTAAAATTACGCCAAAAAATTTTTTGGGGTTTTATTTTTTAACGCCGTTCAATCTTTTAGTAAAAATGTTTTTTTATCTGGGATTTTACAGATTGATCTGAAAAACCAAAAAATGTACTTTTTTGTTTTTTGTTTTGGTACCAGGGAAAAAAAAATTCTAAACCCTTTTCGGAAAATTTTCCCAAATCCCCTTTTTGAGGCCCAAAAATGCCCCCCTTTGTTTTTTTTAAATTTGCACCCACCAACAGTCCCCTTTTTATGTTCCTTTTTTCTTTTTAAATTTTTTTAAGGGAAAAAAGGGGTCAAAAATTTTTCCAATTTTTTGAAAAAAAAACCAAAAAAAATTCCCCAAAATTTTTTAGATTTGAAAAATGGTTTTTTTTAAAGGGGAATTTTTAAAAATAAGGACTTTTTCCCCCCAAAAACCCCCGCACCAAAAAACATTTTTCCTTATAAAAAGGGGGGTTTGATAAACCCAAAATGTTACACTCCCGGGGGGCCTCCTTTACAGGCTTAAAAAACTTTACACACCCGCCCGCCAGGAAGAAGCCGGGGACCAAACCCCAAACCTTGGTGCAATTTTTGGGGGACCCCGGGGGCACTTTGTAAAAAGGGGCCCTTATATCGGGGGGCATTTTTGGGGTTGTCCCAACCTACCGGTTTTCGAGGTTACACAAATTTATGAAGGGAGGACCCCCGGGGAAAAAAAAGGGTTTCAATTTCAGCCCAAGTTTTAAAATGGTTATCCCCGAATTTGGGCTTTTTTTGGGGAAAAAAAATGGGCCCAATCTAAAGACTTGGGTTAGAACAGGGTTTTAAAACATCGGGAAATTTTTACAATTTTAATGAGCGCGAAAAAAATTTGCCCGGGGTGCCCAAAATAATACATTTTTGGCCCCTTAAAAAATTTTTTTTTTCCAAATTTAAAACATTTTTTTTTTTTTTAAAATTTTAATTTGGGTGCCCTTTTGGGGGCTTCCCCCATAGGGGGGGCCAAAACATTTCACAGCCTAAGCATTGTATAACAATACCCTTTTGGTTGTTTCAAAGATGGCGTTTTTTACTACAAAACAAAAACAAAGGGGTGATGGAAGCCTTTCACAATTTTTTTCACCCCAGGCGCCCTAACTCCCAAATTTAGGAATGGTGCCAGCTTCTCATTGGTTTAAATCCCCCATCCTTTGGGGCCCTGGGGGTCTTTAAAGGGGTTTAAAAGCCCCAGGGCCCCCCACGTCCCCTGGGAACACCGGTTTTTTAGCTGCCCAATTTTGTAACCCTCCCCTGGTTTTGTAGGTTTTAAATTTTTAAAGGGACGGGGGGAAATTTGCTTTCCCGATTTATTAGTTTGAGAATGGGCCTTTATGGTCCAAAGGGAAAAGTCAATTTTTCACCGGGGCGAATCCCCTTGGGGACGAATTAACCCAAGGAACATAAAAGGAGCAGTTAAAAACCCCAAAAAATGCTACAGAAATTTTGAATAACAATTAAAGGTTAAAATATTTTTTATTTCATTTTTCCCAAACTTCCCAGTTAATTTTTTCTTTTAAGGCCCGAAACCTGCACAAAAATGTTAGGACTTAAAAACCCCCCAGAAACACCACTAAATTGACTAGGAATGCCCTCTTGCTAAGCGGTTTACCCATAGGGGGGTTTAAATTAAACTATTTGAAATTACGGATCCCTCAACGTTTGGGTTTTATCAGTGAGGAATGGGGGGAACATTTTCAGGGACAGGAAACCCCGGTTGGGGGATGGTAATGGTAAGTTTGCGTTTCAATTTTTTTCTTTTTACCACAATGGGAGGTAGAAATCAGGTTTTTTTTTTTAAGTTTCTAAATTTTCCCTTTTTAACCCTTTTTTAAAAAATGTTTTTTATCTAAATTAAAAATGTAAACCACTCCTTTCACAAAGCCCAATAAAGGGAAAAAAAAAAAAGGGGGAAACTGAGTTTAAAGGGGGGGGGGGGGCCCATTTGTCTTCTTGCTAATTTTATATAAACCCCCTTATTTTTAAACCCTTTGGGAAAAAAAATTTTAAAAAAATTGAATTTTGACCCAAAAAAGCAAAAAACCAAAATTTTTTAGTTTTAAAATGGAATTTTGTGGGGGCTATCCTAAAAAACAAAAAGATACTTTTTACAAAAAAATGGGAAAAGTTTAAAGGATTGCCCAACCAAAAATATTGGCCAAAAAAAATCAGAAATTTTCCCTGTAAGGGGAAAGTAGTTTGTTTTTATGGTGCTCACCCACGAGCAGGGGAGAAGGGGAAAATCAGGGGCCCAGGGAAAAATTTGGCGCTGTGCACTAGGGATAGGCAAAATCAGTAGCTATGCAAGGGTACAATGTAAAAACCCTTTCTTTTAAAATTTTAAAAAAAAAGAAAATGACAGTATTTAAAGGGAACCTCTCACAATTTAAAAGGGGGCTGGGCTGAAACTGCGGGATCCCATCGAAGGGGGAAAGGTGGGAGATTTAAACCCTAGTTTTTTTTTCTTTAAAGATTCAGTGGAACATGTATTTTTTTCATTTAAATTCCTCCCTTTTCTGGGTTATGGAGTCCAGGGGGGCGGGAAAATCCTTTTGGCGTCGGGTTGGGTAAGAAACTTTTCACCCGAAAAATTTTTCTTAAAGGCCCTTTTAAAAACCGGTTTAACCACCCAATTTTAGTCTAAAAGAGTTTTGATTGGTAACTCCCTTTTAATTAAATTTGAGGGTTTAAAAAAACCTGGCAAATGGGGTTTTTAGCGATTTACACCCAAATAAGTTTTATGTCCCCCATTTTAGGTAATAAACCACCGTGTAAGTTTTTATTTTTCCCCAGTATAAGGTTTAAAAGGGGCCCCCCAGTAAGCTATATGGGCCCCCATTTTGGTGGAATATAAAATTTTTTATGTCTCCCCGTAGGTAGGCATTTTAGGTTTTTATGTCCCCCCTAAAGGTTTTTTAAGGAGGTTATAGGTCCCCCCCTTTTTTAAAATAGGCAGTGTTATTGGTTTTCCCCCTAGGGATTTTTACAGGTTATTTGCCCCAAAAGGGGGAAAAAGGGAGGTTCAGGGGGCCCCCCTAGTTTTAAAAAAAATTATAGGTTCCCCCCTGGGGGTTTTTACAGGATCATTTTTTTTCCATTGGGTTAACCACTAAGGGGGTTGCCCCCGGGGCCCCACAAATTTTAGGGGACCCGGGGGGATAAAGTTTTTCCCAGGTTTTTAAAAAATAAGGGAAAATTTCCCATTAAAAACCCAAAAGGTTTGGGATTGGGTTTATTTTACTGTTTGTATTTTTTTTATGGGTGTGCAAATAAATAAAAAAACCAAAAAGTTTTTTCCCCAAATTTTTTTTTTCGGACTGCCCGCTGCAGGCTACCAGACAAAATTGGTGGGGATAATAGGGTGGGGGTGGGGTTGGGTAAAGGGAAAGGGCCCAGTTTTGGGTGTCATGTAAATTTTTTTAAAAGGGGGCCCGCATTTCTCCCCCCAAAGGGGGGATAAAAAAATTTTTAAAAAGGGGTCCCCGGGTCCCTAGGCGGTTATAGGTCTCCCCCCAGGTTTTATAGGAGGGGATATGTTTCCCCCCGCAGGGTTTTAAAAATAGGTGGGTTATAGGTCCCCAATCAGGTTTAAAAGGCAGGTTTTAGGTTCCCCCCGTAGGGATATTAAAGGGAGTTTTTAAGTCCCCCCAGAGGGATATGGCAGTTTTTTAATCCCCCCGGGGTACAAAGGCAGGTTTAAAATTCCCCAACGGGTTTAAAAGTACTCCTTTCCCCGCTCCCTGAAGTGTCGTGAACCCATTTTTTTTTTGGCAGGGGGCCCTGACCATTTAGCCGTGCAGGCAGCAAAGATGGGGACTCCCTTTCCAGTACCTGGTTGGGGTACTTTCCCGGGGGAGCCGCAAGCCTTTCTTTTCGACTCCCGGGGTTAACTTGGGGGGAGCAGAGAGCCTTTACTTTTTGAAACTGTTGGGCAACCCAAGGCCTCTTTTAATTTGGCCCCCCCCCCGCCCCATCCCCCGATAAGTTTTTGTGGTCAGTATCGACCTTTTGGAAACCCTTAAAGGGGTTTTTCGTACAAAAAAATAGCTTTTTTAAATTTAAGGGGAAAACAAAAAAAAGAAAATTTTTTTTAAAAAAATTTTGGGTTTGTTTCCAGTTTTCCAAGGGATACCAAATGAATTTATTTACCCCCCCCGGGGTATTCGTTTCCCCCAGTAACCCCGGGCCTGAAAAAAATTTTTTTCCCCCTTGTTTTTTCTTTATAAATTCCCGTGAGTTGGGGTAATACACAGGTTTACAGGGAGTTTTTCCTTGGTTTGGGGGGTTTAAAAAATTGATTTTTGTAAAATAAACAAACAACTTTAAATTAAGGGGTTTTTTTTTAGGGATCAGAAAAAGAAATCCTGTTTTATTTTTAAAGCCGCACCAATAAACACCCCTAAGGCCCAAAAGCCCAAATGTCCCCGCACCAAGCCCCCGTTTTTGCAAAATTTTTCAGTTTTTGAAAACCAAAGGAAATGGCAAGTTTTTTCAGTTCCTCCCCTTTGAAATCGTAAGGGAGGGGCAAACCTTTTTTAAAGGGTCTTTTTTATTTTTTGTGTTGAAAAATTAAAAGATACTTCCCCGTTTTTCGCGGGCACAATGGGGGGTGATCTTCTTTTTGGGTTGCTAAAGGGGCAACTTTTTCTTTACGGAAAGGAGCAAAAATTTTTGCGCTCTAGAGTGGGCAAGTAAATGTCAGCCTAAATTTAATCCGGAAAATTTGTAGATAAGGGGATGGGGTAAAACCAATATATAATTTTTCAAAATATACTTAAATAAAAGAAGGGGGCTCTTTTATACGCTCCCCCGTCACCCCTGGGTTTCCCCCAAAAGGGTGGGAAACGGTACTCATTCCGGGGAAATAAAATAATCTATGACATTCCAGCGTCATTTGAATTACATTCCCTTTCCCTGCCAAAATACGCACATAATTTTTGCTAAGGGAAAATACAATTTTTTAAAAACAGAAAGGAAGGTTTTTTCCCCCAAAGGGCAAATTTATTTAAAATTTATAAAAAATTTTGTAAAATTTTCCAAACCCCCCCCACCCCCAAAAAAATATAAAGCAACTTTTCCCCCCCCAACAAAAACCCGTCCCCTAAAAACCCAAAACCCTTTAAATAAAAATTTTGGAAAACCGCCCGAAAATTTAAACTAACCCCCCAGTATCACAACATAAGAAGAGCAGTAAAAATTTAAAATTTAACCCCAGAAACCACAAAGTTTTAGCTCGAAAAAAATTTTTTAAAAATTACAGTTTAAATTTTTCATTCCTTGACATTTTAGGCTGGTAACCCAAAACCCCAAAAATATTTTTGGTGGGCAATAAACAAAATACCTTTATACTACCCCCCCTCCCCCCCCCCCACCAATTAAGGAAAAAAGTTTACCCAAAAATTTTTTAATTTACCCTAAAACCCCGCCCCTTCCCCTTTTTAAACCAAAATTTTTTAACCCCTTAAAAACCCCCCCTTAAAAAAGGGCACCCCCCCCCAAAAATAAACCCCAAAACCCAAAAAATCCAAAAATATTTTTTCCCATTAAAAATATTAATCCCCCCCCCAAAAAAAAGAAAACCCCTCACAAATAAATTTTCCCAAAAAAATTTATTTAAAGAATAAAATTAAAATAACCCCAATTTTTTTCCCCCCCTAAGTTACCTTCCCCTCCTTTACCTGCCAAAAATTAATAACTTATCAAAAAACCCTTTTTAAACCCACCCCCAAAAAATGTTTTTTTTAATCAGGTCCCTTTTTTTTTCCACCCCCATTTCCCCCAAAGGTTGCCTCGGCCCCCCCCCCCAAAAAAAACCCCCAAAAACCCCCAGGCCACCACCCCATTGACCCGTGGGGAAGGTTTTTCTTTGGGAAAGGCACATTTCCTTTTTTCTTAAAACACAGGGGAGTTTTAGGTTAAATGCAGAGCTCAAAAATTTGTTTTATTGAACCCCAGCACCTTTTTCCCAGTCAAAATCACAAAAATAAACCCGGGTTTAAAAGGGGAAAATTCAGACAGGCCCGCCATTTTGCCCTTTTATTTAGAAGGGGGGCCCTTTTGGGGCAATGCAGGATTTTAAAAACCCTTTTTGGCGTAAATTTTTACCCAATTTTGGGTTTTGTGGTGACTTGGCCCAGGGTGCCTTTTAATCATTTAACAAAATTTTTCCCCCAGTGTAGTTTTAGGCCCGATCACAAGGGGGTGAGAGTTTTAGGATACCCCCCGGGGGGGAGAAATTTTGCAATGTGTTTTTAAAATCGGGGTTTTCCCTTTGGGCAGTCTTTTTTTATTTTTCCATTTTTTTTTTACTTTTGCAAAAAAAAGTTTCTAAATTTTCACCCACGGTTTTTTACCTTTTTTGGTTTTGTTTGCCCCATTTCCATTTTTTGTGCAGGTTTTAAAGGTTTTATCCCTTGACAAACCTTAGAAAGATCCCTTTTGGTCGGTTTTTGAGTTAAAAATGATAAATTGAGTCTTGGGGGACGGGTCTTTTATAAAGGGGAATATTTAAAACAGGGTGGTCTTTTTAAAGGAGGGAAAAATTTAAAGGGCGTTTAATGGTCTGTAAGGGGCCAAACTCTTAAAAGGTGGGGGGGGAACAAAAAAAATTTTTCTTCAGCAAATGCAAATAAATTTAAAATTAAATTTTTACAATGTGATTTTCTGGATTTTTAAAAAAAGGTTTTTTCAAATCCAATGTTAAAATTTTGCCTTTCCCCTAAAAATTTTTAGGGGTTTTTTTTTGAATTTGGGGAAACTTTCACAATCGCAAGGGGGTCAATAATTATTTCCCAAAAACACGGGTTAAAATTGAAAAAAAAAACCACCAAAAAAAAGGGCCCCCAACAAACCAAAACACCCCCCAAAACCCTTAGCCCCCAACCCCCTCCCCCCTGGTTTTTTCTTTCCCCCCAAAAGTACAGAACTAAAAATAACCACCGAAACTCAATTAGATCGGTTTTTCTACAGTAACCCCTAAGTTTCCCCAAAGCCCGGGCCCCCCCAAAATTGGCAACACCCCAACCCTTTACCCTATTTTAAAACCACCCCCAAAAATTTTCCCCCCAAACCCAAGTAAAATAGGAAAGTGGGGGATCTAAAACCAAAAACCCCCCCCCAATTTAATATATTGCTAAAGGCAATGCTCAAAAAAAGGGGTTAGGAAAAAATTAAAAACACACTTTTAAAAAGGGTCGGTTCTCCCTGTGTTTGGGTTTTTGGGCCCGCAAAAATGAGGGACCCCTTTTTTCGGGAAAATTTTCCCCTTTTTGGGCCCGAATTAAACCCCCCCAAAAAACCAAATTGGGGGGTTAACCCCCTTTTTAAAAGAAGGGGCCGCCCCCTTTCCTCAATTTTTTCAAATCCCCCTTTTTCTGATTTATTTGGATATTCTAGCTCTCAATGTTAAAATTAGCCTACCCATAAAATTATAGACTGTTCATGCCTTTGTCAGTGGGCAAACTTACACAATCAGCAAGGGATCAAATAATTATTTCCTTCACTGTATATGATGCTAAAAGATAATTTTATTGAAAAATATATAACATACAAAAATTATAAAGGCATACAAAGTTACAGAGAAAAAAGGGCGCAACACACCTACAACATCACAAATGAGTATAAATTATGTCATAATGAAGTCTATTGTAGTGAGGGGTATATGTAATACAAGTAAGCAACATAAAGTCATGAAAGTCACATATTATGCAAGATATAAAATATAAGAGTACAGTATACATAATAATATATACTGAACCTGGACAATGTAGATGAAGGAAAGGGCATCTAAATCCCAACCCTTGACTTTATTTTGCTTACAGTATCTCACAAAAGTGTGTTCACCCCTCACATTTTTGTAAATATTGTATTATATCTTTTGATGGGACGACACTGAAGATATGACACTTTGATACAATGTGAAGTAGTCAGTGTACAGCTTGTAGAACAGCATAAATTTAGTGTGGTCTCAAAATAACTCAACACATATTCATCAATGTCTAAACCGCTGGCAACAAAAGTGAGTACACCCCTAAGTGAAAATGGACAATTGTGCCCAAAGTATCAATATAATGTGTGGCCACCAGTATTTTCCAGCAGTGTCTTAGTTCTCTTGAGCATGGAGTTGACTAGAATTTCACAGGTTGCAGCCACTGGAATCCTCTCCTCCACGACTCAACAACATCATGGAGCTGGTGGATGCTCAATAGGGTTTAGGACTGGAGACATGCTTGGCCAGTCCAGCACCTTTACCCTCATTTTCTTTAGCAAGGCAGTGGTCGTCTTTGAGGTGTGTTTGCGTTCGTTATCATGTTGGAAAACTGCCCAGCTTCAATACATGTTGGTATTCATGGTTCCTTCACTGAACTTTAGCTCCCCCACAGCTGATAGCACTCATGCAGCTCCAATTATGACACCTTTACCACCATGCTTGACTGTAGGCAAGACACACATGCTTGACACCATCTGAACCGAATTATTTTATCTTGGTCTAATCAGACCACAGGACATGGTTCCAATAATCCATGTCCTTAGTCTGTTTGTCTTCAACAAGCTGTTTGCAGGCTTTTTTTTGCATCATCTTTAGGAAAGGCTTCCTTCTGGGACAACAGCCATGCAGACCAGTTTGATGGAGTGTGCGGGGTATAGTCCGAGCATTGACAGGCTGACTCCTTGGAAGCACTCATGCGTCTATTTTGAAAAGATAAACTTGGATATGATGCTGAGCACAAACTTCTTTGGTCGACCATGGCGGGGCCTGTTCTGAGTAGAACCTGTCTTTTTAAACTGCTGTATGGTCTTGGCCACCATGCTGCAGTTCAGTTTCAGCGTGTTGGCAATCTTCTTATCTTCTTCCTAGGCTATCTTTATGGAGAGTAATAATTCTTTTTTTCAGATCCTTAGAGAGTTCTTTTTCCATGAGGTGCCATATTGGACTTCCGGTGACCAGTATGAGTGAGTGTGAGAGCAATAACACCAAATTTAACACACATGCTCAGCATTTACACCTGAAGCCTTGTAACACTAATGAGTTATTTTCCACCATGGAGGGAAAATGGCATATCGAGCACAATTTGTCCATTTTCCCTTAAGGGTGTACTCACTTTTGTTGCCAACGGTTTAGACATTGATCTCTGTTTCTTGAGTTATTTTGAGGTCACAACAAATTTACACTGTTATACAAGCTATACACTGATTACATTGTAGCAAAGCATCATATCTTCAGTGTTGCCCCATGAAAAGATATAATACAATATTTACACAAATGTGAGGGGTGAGATACTGTATGTACATATAGAATGATATATACATATAATTGTATGGCCTAATAACTCTACTGCCTTCCTCCCTGCAGAAATCTCATTTCTCAGTGAGAATTACTGAGTGACAATACATCTGATATGATCTAACACAGCGATTATGGTTGTACTAATTTTGCCATAGTTCACACACGACGAGGTTTTTACACGCTTATTTGGAAGCACTGAAAAAGAAGTGTCATGTCAATTCTTGAAGCGTGTTTTAGGCGTGTTTTTGGCGCGGTTTTTGGTGCGGTTTTGGCGCGTTTTCGGCACAGTTTTTGTCCTGGCTATTAATTTGTATGGGTGAAAACCTCGTTGAAAACCTCATCCAAAATCTGATCCAACACCTCGCCGAGAAAAACCTCTAAAACCTCTTCTGAAGAAGCGTCTTTCAGGCGAGGTTTTGGGAGCGGAAACACTCCGAAAACCTCGTCCAAAACCACGTCCAAATAATCTGTGTGCACATGGCATTATACTGACTTCCCTCAAACAACTCTAACTTGGGCTCCTCCTCCTATCTGTGTCCTGATTGGTTGCTACTTTGTTGGCCCGCCTTCTCCTCAGCCCAGCTCCACCACTTGAGCTTGCTGACTGGCTTCGCCCTAAGGCTATGTTCACACGGCTGATTTTGGGACAGATTTCGTTCCGTATTTCGCACCGTACTGCGCGAATTATTGGCTGAAATCCGTCCCAGTCATTACGGTAATCCACAGTTCTCATAGAGAACTATGGATTACGTCTCCTCTCCCTGTTCGCAGTATTTTGCGAGCGAGGAGAAAGTGACATGTCAATTATCCCGGCGGTATACGCGCCGTGGATAATGCATGTCTATGGGGTCGGCGAGCTGCCGGCCTCACCGCCCCGCCCCCGCTGCACGGCAGTTCTGAGTAGAACCTGTCTTTTTAAACCGATGTATGGTCTTGGCCACCATGCTGCAGTTCAGTTTCAGCGTGTTGGCAATCTTCTGATCTTCTTCCTAGGCTATCTTTATGGAGAGTAATAATTCTTTTTTTCAGATCCTCAGAGAGTTCTTTTTCCATGGGGTGCCATGTTGGACTTTCGGTGACCAGTATGAGTGAGTGTGAGAGCAATAACACCAAATTTAACACACCTGATCCCCATTTACATCTGAAACCTTGTAACACTAATGAGTTATATTCCACCATGGAGGGAAAATGGCATATTGAGCACAATTTGTCCATTTTCACTTAAGGGTGTACTCACTTTTGTTGCCAACGGTTTAGACATTGATGGCTGTGTGTTAAGATAAACACTGTTAAACAAACTGTACACTGAATACTTTACATTGTATCAAAGTGTTGTCAAGCAGCGCGCCGCAGCCCACATGTCGGGCCGCGGGCGCACTCCGGTCCCGGGCGCACGCGCTTGTGTCTCCGACAGTTACTTACCTGACCGCGCTTCTGTTCTTCCACGCTCCTCTCCCAGCCGGTGTACACGCTCCTGTTCTCTAGGGTGCGCACGCCGGGTCTCTGACATTTAAAGGGCCAGTGTGCCGGTAATTGGTTAATTGTCGGGCGCTGACCCTATATATTCCGGTCACTTCTCTGTGTTGCCTGATCTTTAGTGCTCGTTGCCTATTGAGAAAGCGTTCCAGAAACCTTGTCCGTGTTCCTGTGCACCGTACCTTCCGCTTCCGTTTATCGACCACGAACCTTCACCACCTGTCCTGACCTTCCTGCCTGTCCCCGACTACAAGTTTGCCTGACGATTTTGTACCTCGCTGTAATTCGGCTGCCTCCACAAGCAAGTCGCATCAGGGGTAGCGACCTAGTGGGATCCCGCTGCAGCAAGTCCATTCTGCCTTGTGGCAGGCTCTGGTGAATACCGGGACCCTCTTAGACTCCGCTCCTTGGTGTGGCCTGTACCACCGCTTGCGGTGGTGCAGTGGATCCACTCCTCCTGCCGTTACAGTAAGATCCGGCAATGGATCCCGCCAAGGTGCCGTTGCCTAGGGTGACGGATCTCACGACCCTTGTTGCCTAGCAATCTCAGCAACTGGCAGAACAGGCACAACACCAGAACCAGTTGACCGCCATGATAAAGCAACTCATTGCCACCCAGCAGCAGTCACCGCCACCTCCCGTGGTCTCTTCGACGCCTGCTGTCCCGTTGGCCCTTGTGGGCCCCAAGCTCCTGCTGTCACTACCATGTTTCCCCAAAAATAAGACAGTGTCTTATATTAATTTTTGCTCCTAAAGATAAGCTAAGACTTCTTTTTAGGGGATGTTTTATATTTCTATGAACAATAATTCACATTTATTGTTAAACAACATCAACATGTTTTAATGTACTGTAGTGATTTAATCTCAAACATCAGCAGAAGCAGACAGACTCTGAATTGCATAAAAAAAATGCACTATGTCTTATTTTCGGGAGGTGTCTTATTTTAGGGGAAACAGAGTACTATCCAAATTTGACGGAGACCCCAAGTTCTGCAGGGGCTTTATTACCCAGTGCTCTATGCATGTGGAGCTGATGGCCGACCAGTTTCTGACCAAACGGTCAAAGGTGGCGTTTGTGGTCAGTCTGCTCTCCGGTTAGGCCCTGGCTTGGGCCACACCCCTCTGGGACAGGAGTGACCCTGTGACGGCTGACCTGCAGGCCTTCCTCAAGGAATTCTGCAGTGTGTTTGAGGAAACTGCATGTGCATCATCTGCCGAGATGGCACTCCTGAAGCTTTGCCAAGAAGATTCCTCGGTTGGAAACTACACAGTCCAGTTCTGCACCCTGGCCTTGGAATTAACCTGGAATGAGGCTGCCTTATGCGCTACCCTGAAGAAGGGCCTCTCCAATAGGGTAAAGGACACGCTGGTTTCAAGAGACCCCCCGACTTCCCTGAGTGAGCTGATTCACTTGGCCACCCGTATTGACGTGCGCTTCACCAAGAGACAAGAGGAGCTCCGCCAAGAACGGGACTCAGTTCGGCCTCGTTGGTTTCCTCGCCTGACTCCAGTGTTCCAGAAGCCTCCTCTGCCTCTTCCACAGCCTTCCGGTGAGGAGCCCATGCAAGTCGACAAAGCCCACCTCTCCGAGCAGGAGTGGTCCCGACATCGGGTGGAGAATTTTGCAGCGCTTTCTGCTAGGGATCCTTGCATTTTTCATATGGAGACCCCCGTTATGTGAACATAGGCCAAGAAGGAAAAGGGGCACAATTTCCTCACTGTTAGGCCATGTTCACACGGCTTATTTGGGCACGTATTTCAGTCCGTAATTCAGTCCGTACTGCGCGAATTACGGCTGTAATACGTCCCAGTCATTACGGTAATCCACAGTTCTCATAGAGAACTATGGATTACGTCTCCTCTCCCTGCTCGGCGAATCCGCCGCGGGGGGAGATAAGTGACATGTCATTTACTAGCGCTGTATACGTGCCGCTAGTAATGATAGTCGCCCCCTCTCCCTCTCCGCCCACGTCCACACGGCGTAATTGCAGGGCGTAATTACGCCCCGCAATTAAGCTGTGTGAACATGGCCTTAGGGTATGTGCACACGGCTTATTGCGGCGCTTATACGCCGGGTGTTTTGGAAGCACGTGCTGATCAGCGCATACTCCCAAAGTACGGAGGGGTCAGGCCCCTTTGACATGCATTGTCAGCGGCATGTAAGCGCCGCTAACAATTGACATGTCACTTTTCTCCCCGGGCGTACAATACGATCATATTGTACACGTGGGGAAACGTGAGAGCTATGAATTACTATAATTGCGGTATGCATTTTGCTACATATAAAGCGCAATACGTGCCAAAATGTGTGCGCAATTATGCTTTAAAATAAGCCGTGTGAACATACCCTTAGGGTTATTGCGCTGCAATACACCCAAAGTACAGCCTGCAAATATGGTAAAAAAATATCTCTCGCGGGCGCTCTGTAATGCACCTGATATTGGAGTGCGCCTGTTTAAAAATATTACGATTGGAGCTGACCTAGTCTTCAGCTTGAAAAGATGCTTGACTTCTGGCGCAGCCCCACTAATTCATGTCCCCCCTGGTGAATAGCACGCACATTACACGGCGCTATAGACTGGATGACCGCTGTGTGAACATACCCTTAGGAGGACCTTAGCAGTGAGAAAGGTGGGTGGATCCCCTGCGTGACAGGAAAGGCAGTGCCATGTGATCTAATATGCCTGCCCGCAGAAGGTTTTGAATGCTCCCCCCCCCCCCCCGCCCTGCAATTGTCCCATGTGAACATAGCCTAAGAGGCAAGGACTGCATGAAGCTGCTGCATATGAGGACTTCCGAACATAGACAACTTATCCATTCTTGTCTTGAGGCACATAATAGATAATACACATTATTCACAATTTCCACAAATACCCACGTGTGACATGAAGATTGCTGGAGTCCATGAAAGATGGATCCTAGATGAATGAATTCTAATCAATTACTGCATGGGATTCCCTATAAAACTGAACACTGGGCAATTACATACAAAGTTTTATGCAAATTAGAATTCCTAAGTGTAAAGGTATTTATTGCTTGTGGCATTTACTCTGTATCACGCCCTCCATGATAAATTCTTTACAATATTCTATAACACATGACGCACAACGTGACTCCAAAAAAATCTACATTACTAAACTATCCATTGTACAAGCCAGTGATTACGAGATAAGCATTACCTCACATACTTTGTACCTCTGGGCAATCACCAACCATGACTTGGATCCTCTGTTTCCTTCCCCCTGATCCTACTGTATTTTTCATTCAAGGTCACTGCAGGTAAAACTATATGACGATACAAGTACTGGGGGAGTAAAACCACATACAGATCCTATGTGTTCAGATTCTTCCGTGATGGCGGTTCTTGGTCTGTTGCCCACCTACAAAATTTTCAAAACTAAAAAATAAGTTTTGTGCCAGTAAGTTTATCCTCCCTGAAAGGGGGTTGAGCTTCGGTTCAGTAATCCTGTGAGGAAATTATGGCTACATAAAGCTGCACTTATATACCCAGAAATAGCTGCTTAAAGTATGAAGATAGCCTAGAATTTATACCTCTCTAGTTATCTCTATGAGCAGTTTTCTGAGATCTCATGGGCTACACAACTATGGACACCTTTAAATCTTGGTTCAAAACTAAGTTTTTACATGTTTTTCTAGTTTGCTATCTCAACGCTTAAAAATATTAAAGAGGTTGTCTACTTTGTAGGAAAAACTAATAACCAACTTCTGGGAAACCATTCAAATAAAAAAAACTATATTCACCTTCCTTTCGATCCCAAGGTCCAGCCAAAGGCATAACTTCAAGCTCTTGGGCCCTAGTGCAAAAGCTGAAATAGGGGCCCCCAGCTATCATGTGCCATTTAAAATAGTTGTGTATTCTTATGTGGCAGAAGGGCTTTTGGGCCCTTTCAGGCTGCAGGGCCCGGTAGTGACTGCTACCACTGCACCCCCTATTGCTACGCCCCTTGCTCCAGCACAGCATCTCCCAGGTTCTTTCTTGTACGTCTGAACTGAGACTTCACTGCTGCCTCATGTGCCTCTACTTAAATCCCCGAAAGTTGCTGTTCAATTCTGAACAGTGATGTAAGTGGAGGCGAGTGACCGCTGCCCACTAAAGTCTCCTGCTTTTTCATTTTCGAAAGTTGGCAACTATGCCTATAAGGTAAGAAAAAGGCCTCCTTTTTCGTATTTCTGATATACTTGCCACAGATACAGTGGAAGTACACCCCCAGTGCTGACTACAGAGCTAGTCTGGGTCTGTTAAGACAGAGCAGATTATCCAGTTACTGAGCCCAGCTGTAAGCCGGCTCTCCACTCTTGCAGCTGCACAGCTAGGCAATTTTCACACGGCCTATTTTAGGACGGATTTCAGCCCGTAATTTGCGCAGTACAGCTGAAATCCGACCCAGTCATTACAGTAATCCACAGTTATCATAGAGAACTATGGATTACGTCTCCTCTCCCCGCTGGAGAAATACGGCGATCGGGGAGAAAGTGACATGTCAATTATTCACGGCGCGTATACGGATAATGAATGCCTATAGGGCCGGCGGAATGCCGGACACCCCGCCCCACAGCACACGCCATAATTATGGGCGAAATCCGACCCACAATTACTCCGTGAATAAGCCGTGTGAACTCGGCCTGAGGCTAGGGCCACACAGCATAGGACAAAAAACATTGGAAAGCTGACGGCTTTAGTTTGTTGCATACTCCAACAGATTTTTAACGCGGTGGTTAACAACTCGTGCTGTATAGACTACAAAACGGCTTTTCATTGCTGTCTATGCAGCACAGTGTACCGTCGGATTCTCGCCGGTTTGCGGCTGTATTTCTGTGCTGTGTAGACCTAGCCTAAGGCTATGTTCACACGGCTTAACTGCGGGACGTAATTACGCCCCGCAATTACGCCGTGTGGATGGGGGCGGGGCGGGAGCGGGGGGCCGGCACCTCGACGGCCCATAGACTTGCATTACCAGCAGCGCGTATACGCCGCTGGTAATTCACATGTCAATTATCTCCCCCCTCAGCGTATTCGCCGAGCAGGGAGAGGAGACGTAATCCATAGTTCTCTATGAGAACTGTGAATTACCGTAATGATTGGGACGTTTTCAGCCCGTAATTTGCGCACTCGGGAGCGTAATTACGGACCGAAATACGGCCCATTTTAAGCCGTGTGAACATGGCCTTGGAGTGACATGTAAAAAAAGAGGCGCCGCCATGCCAGTTTTAAGGCACATTAAATGAGTGTATAGTGCGCCCGAATGTATGAATTTGTCATATGTGGGTTCATAAGTCGGGCGTGTGGTATGCCTTACATAGCATGGCATATCTCAGGTGCATAACTTAGGCGCATTCAAATGTATAGGGCTTGGCTTGAACTGTACCTAGTTTTGCTGTACGACTGTTAATATATATATCTAGAATAGGGATAGTTGCAAAATACACCCAAAAAAATGACGCAGACGAAATCTGACATGTCATCCCTAGTATTCCAGGATGTCCATGCTGCCTAGACAGTCAGCAAGTGAAACTTATGATAGGCTTTCTACCATAAGAGCGGAAATATAATTTTTGCCCCCTTACAAACTAAAAATGGACATGAGGTACATGCAGTGTTCCTTTAAAGGGATTATCCCACTATAAGCAATAATGGCTTCTTTATTATACAAGCCATCTATGTTTGTACAGAGCAGGAATGACCAACATGATTGCAACTGAAGCCTAGAATGAAAGTCATTAGTCTGTTTCTTTGTAGTGCTGTCAGGAAAAAATATTAATATCCTGTGTTAGGTTGTCATCATCGGGGCCAAGATGAAGCATGCATAGCACAAACCAGCCTTCACCAGTGTGAGAAGGCTGTGCCTCCTGTGTGTAATTTATATACACTCACCGGCCACTTTATTAGGTACACCTGTCCAACTGCTCGTTAACACTTAATTTCTAATCAGCCAATCACATGGCGGCAACTCAGTGCATTTAGGCATGTAGACATGGTCAAGACAATCTCCTGCAGTTCAAACCGAGCATCAGTATGGGGAAGAAAGGTGATTTGAGTGCCTTTGAACGTGGCATGGTTGTTGGTGCCAGAAGGGCTGGTCTGAGTATTTCAGAAACTGCTGATCTCCTGGGATTTTCGTGCACAACCATCTCTAGGGTTTACAGAGAATGGTCCGAAAAAAAAAAACATCCAGTGAGCGGCAGTCCTGTGGGCGGAAATGCCTTGTTGATGCCAGAGGTCAAAGGAGAATGGGCAGACTGGTTCGAGCTGATAGAAAGGCAACAGTGACTCAAATAGCCACCCAATACAACCAAGGTAGGTAGAAGAGCCTCTCTGAACGCACAGTACGGCAAACGTTGAGGCAGATGGGCTACAGCAGCAGAAGACCACAGCGGGTGCCACTCCTTTCAGCTACGAACAGGAAACTGAGGCTCCAATTTGCCCAAGCTCATCGAAATTGGACAGTAGAAGATTGGAAAAACGTTGCCTGGTCTGATGAGTCTCGATTTCTGCTGCGACATTCGGATGGTAGGGTCAGAATTTGGCGTCAACAACATGACAGCATGGATCCATCCTGCCTTGTCTCAACGGTTCAGGCTGTGTGTGGTGGTGTCATGGTGTGGGGAATATTTTCTTGGCACTCTTTGGGCCCCTTGGTACCAATTGAGCATCGTTGCAACACCTTGTGGAATCTATGCCACGTAGAATTGGGCAGTTCTGAAGGCAAAAGGGGGTCCAACCCGTTACTAGCATGGTGTACCTAATAAAGTGGCCGGTGAGTGTATTTGAAAATTTGTAATTCCTCACTGGGAGCTGGTGTGTTGGTAAATTGAAGGTCCGAGTGTGCTTGTTCATTCATTGATGGGCTAAAGCCTAGAGAATTCCCCATTGGGAGTGTGTTGGGGGGCTATATCCAGAGCTTGTGGACAAACTGCAGCTGCATCATTTAACATGCTATTGGGGACTCATTAGGGTGCGTTTATACGGCAAAGACCAAATACAGATCGGGAAATCACGGCCGGTATTTGGTATTTCTTTGGCACACAGGGGGGCGGCTTTTGTCCACGGTTTGCGAATTCAAGCCGTCCACCTTCACACCCATATGTTCATGTTCCGCCCGAAAACCAGGCGGAAGGATGAACATGTTCTAAGTTTTTCAGACCGCTGGCAGTGTAAAAAACCATCCGGTGGAAAATCCGTGCAGTAGGGACTGCTGCACGGATTTTCTATTTAAAGGGGATGTATTGCTTCCTTACTTCGGCTGATTCACACTGCTCTTAGCTTCTCAGCTCTGTGAATGCAGGGGCGTTTCTTCCCCTCCCAGCTGGATGACATCATCCCCCCTTCACTGCTGGCCTGAGACTCCCCCCCCTCCCCTCTGAGACCACATATCACTGTGTCTCTCCCTATCAGTCTTATTTTATAAGCGCTGTATTCATACCACAGGCTGCATTCAATCTAATCTGAGCACTGATCTCTCACAGCTGGAGATGTATTACAGCTTTCTAAGAACGGCACAGATCTGCGTGTATGCAGGAGAGTTTAGGCACAGGGACAAAACTGTCATGTTTTCTCATTGTACAATCTGCTGCAGTCTGTTTCTGCTAGGTGTGGAGACAGAAAATGCTACGGCCCCTAACTCTGAGTCAGACACACAGCTCCTTGAATCGACCCAGGGGCTGTACAGAATGTAACTGAGCTCTCATCTAGTGAATTGCAAGGAGGAGGGATCAGGAGGGATTCGACCCGCACTGGATATCAGTGTAAATAAAAACACAAGATAAGGGACACTGTGAGAACAAGGCAGCTTTGCTAATGACATCCAATTGCAAAGTTGCTTGTTTTCACTGTCCCCTTATTCTGAAGACCATTTAATGAAACGATAACACCCCTTTAACTCAATGTAAAAGGTTGACAGTCGGTTTACAGACGGCTTTCAAATCTGAAAACTGTCTATAAAACCAACTGAAAACCTGTGCAGTGGGGACAAGCCCTTAGAATAGAGTTGTCACCAAGATAGCATCAAGCCTAGAGAGTGTCATGAGGAGAGACAGTGAGCTGATCTAAAGACTCATTGATGCTTGGAAGAACTGGGCTGAGCTAATGTAGCTTGCAGAACTCTGCCGGATGTCGGCGAAGCTTTTGTGAACTAAGTGCATCGTCAGACTTTGAAGGGGTCAGTTCTGGTACCTGCTGGGGCTGTGAATGGCATCAGCCCATAAGGGAGCCAAGGAGGGGTTTTGGTAAGGGACTCATACCCAGTGACGGCTACTAGGCCAAAGACCTAAGAGGTGGTATTACCAAGTATACCTTATTTATCAAAACTGTCTAATGATAGAACTGTCCTGGTTGCCCATTGCAGCAAATCAAGGCTCAGCTTTCATTCTTTATGCTGCTCTGTAGAAATGAAGTCTGAGCTATGGGGTGCTATAGGCAGTAAGGACAGTCTTACTGTTAGACGATATTAATAAATGAAGCCCAATGGGTTTTAGAGACTGTTACATTTCGTTCTGGAATTTTTTACATTGCAACCACCAAGCTTCGGTGCCCTATATGAGACTGTAACCATCAAAAGGTTGTGTCACTGTTGTGTTAAAAAGAAAAGTGAAATCTTCTGTTTCAATAAAGTACTGCTTGTCATGTTCGGGCTGCGGGCGCACTCGTCCCCCTGCGCTCTCGCCTGCGCCCTCGGCAAGCGGTGCCGCAGTCCGAGTGTCGAGCCGCGGGTGCGCTCGCTTCCTCAGGCGCACTCACTTACCAGTCCTCGCTCCTGCTTCCCCGCGTCTGTCTGCCAGCCGGTGCGCGCTGCCCCACTCCTTTGGGCGCGCGCACGCTGGCTCTTTCCAATTTAAAAGGACAGCGCGCTGGTAATTGGTTTTGCTGGCCGCTGACCCTATATAAGGGCTCCTCCCCTGGAACTTGCTCGCCGAATTCATAGCGCCCTTTACCTATGCGAGCCTTATTCTACTCCGGTTTACCGTTCCTGTGTACAAGTCCCGTCGGCTCTCGTCCACCGACCTTGAACCTTCACTGCCTGCCCCGACCTTCTGGCCTGACTCTGAGTACGATTCCGTCTCTCGATTCTGTACCGCGTTGCACCTCGGCCATCTCCGTAAGCAAGTCACATCAGGGGTAGCAACCTGGTGGAATCCCGCCGCAGCAAGTCCATCCCACTTTGCGGCGGGCTCTGGTGAAAACCGGGACCCACTTAGACTCTTCTCCCTGGTGTGGCCTGTACAACCGCTTGCTTTTATGGGCTGGTGAGCACCACAGTTTCTATATACTCTTTAATTAGATTCCAGCTGCACTGTGCTGAGCATTATTTTGTCAAGGATTGTTGTTTAAAGTGAAAGAGGTATTCTCACCAGAATGATTAGCTTTAAACATGTAGGCAAATGTAAATAAATACTTTGACCAAATACATTGCTGTTCTGATTTTGCTTTGTTTAGAAGACAGTATCTCCTGCTTGTTTACACAAGCTTCCATAAGTTACCGACCATTTCTCTCTGCTCTCATTGCTCTCATTGCTTGTTACTGACAAGCTTTAACCCTTTAGAGCCCTGTAGCCTTGTGCACTACAATTTACAAACCTCTTGCACTCATGTCACTGTAACAGGATCCGCTTGGAACAGCAGAGCTGATATGCCAATGACTGCTTTAGAACTACCTACAGCCTGACCAGGAAGTGTGAGCCTGAAGCTGGCTGTGGAGATCAGGCTCTGTAAAAGCACATAGGGAGAACACTCCTTTAAAGAATGTCAGTTTTAGGAAAAGGCCAGAGGATAGACAGAGCTTTACTCCAAGCCTTCATTTTTGGTATGTGTCGGGGTAAAAGCAACCCCCACCAATCAGACATTAATGGCAGTTCTAGTTCATACGATTCATATCAGTTCATGGGTTATTTCCTTTTACAAGTGTATTAGAAGATCTTTATTACTTAGCAGGTTCACAGTCAGGTACAAGCAGACAGTAAGTCGTCCATATAACCACCGTTCTTAGGAGACGCAGCCAGCTCATGTCAATTTTCCACTCCAGCCATCAAACATTATCTAGGACAGAGAAGTCACAGACTGGCAGTGCAAAGCTTGTCCAGTTAAAGTGTAATCCTATTGATTTTCCCTGAATAAACATCAGCACTTCCTTATTGGAGAGTCACAGTACCCTCACAGGTGTGTTTCACACGCACCGGCTCTAGGGGTGTGTGATTCCTGGCCCTTCTTCTCATCACCTGATACTGAATGAGATCACTTTGTGCCACAAGAGAGGATTTTCCCATTTTAAACAATGCAGAGCTATACTGTTCTGCGATATAAAACCGGTCACTGGGAACATTACAGTTTACACTAGCTTTTTGTGTTTGTTTTTAACCATTTATTAACTTTGGGGGTGATTATGAGAAGTTAGTTGAAGGATCCAATTAATCTATACCGGTTTAACTGCAACCTGATGCCAAAGTGCATCAATTACATCAGGATAAGTTACTTAAAGGGGTTGTCTCACTACAAGGATTGCTTTTTATGTTAAAGATCTTGCAAAAACAAGTCACTTTGCAATATGTTGTCATTAACCGTGTCCTGCCGATTCCTAGATATTGCCTCTTGTATGGGCTGCATCAGCTCCTCAGGTCGCTATAGCTACAGACCTGTTTGAGCTATGGCTACAGACCTGGCTTCTACTGCAGCCTAGTGGAAGCCAGTAACCACGCCCCTGAATTCAAAGTGAAACCAAGAAAACAGGACTGAGGTGAGATCAATCAATGTAGTGAGACAACCCCTTTAAATGACAAAAGAAATACTACTGTCTGGGTCCTGTAATAAAAAAAAAAGTTCAGTTACAGCTTTCCATAGAGGCAGTTTGAATTTTGTTTTATTGAATCTGTTCTGTGCAACTACAACAAAGTGATCCTAGAAATAACTGTGTTTTTATTTTGTCCACTTTGAACACATATTTCCATTTTAATAAATCCAAAATGTTGCACTGATTCATTTCTTCATTTATAGCAGTCAGTCTCAGTCTTATGGTCACAAGCGTCACATACCCAGAACACATATAAGGCCTGGTCCCCCCGGCGCCGGTTTTTCAAACGGTTTGTGGTTTTGCAAACCCTCTGAAAAACCGGCCGCAAACTTTTACATGGGCCTCTATGGAAAACCTGTGCAGCATACCCCACTGCACGGGTTTTCCGCCCGGTGGTTTTTCTGACCGCCGGCCGCCTGAAAAACATTCTACATGCACATTCTTCCGTCCAGTTTACGGACGGAATATGAACAAGTGAATATGGAGGGGGAGGGCTTGTCTCCGCTAATCGCAGAGAAAAGCCGTTCCCCGGCGGCCCTGTGCACGGCACAAAAACCGGACAAATACTGGTCGGATAAACCAACCGGTATTTGTCCTGTGCCGTGTAAACGGGCCCAAAAACTCCTGTTTCCTGTAGCCACCACTAGAGAAATGTATGAGCTTACTGCATGTGATTTAAATGCTAAATTCAATAGTAAAACAGTATACAGTAAGCACTCTAGACCCCCCCCCCCCACCAAGTGGCTTCTGACAGCTACCAGAATTGTGCAGTTTAAATGTCCCCTACATTTCCTACAAAATGTGTGTAAATCAACAGTACAGATGAATCGAAGAAACTTTGTTGTATATCTAACCAGAGAAATGAACTTCTTTTTCACTTTTTAGACCCACACCCATTACCAGCTCCCTTTTGTGTAAACAGGATGGACTATTAGGGTACGCTTACACGGTAAAGACCACATACCGGTCGGAAATCCCAACCGGTATTTGGTCTTTTTTTGGAACGCAGGGGGGCGGCTTTTCTCCGTGGTTTGCGGATTCAAGCCCTCCCCCTTCGCGCCCACATGTTCATGTTCCACCCGCAAACCGGGCAGAAGAATGAACGTGTTCGAAGTTTTTCGGACCGCCGGTGGTCTAAAAAACCGCCTGGCTTAAAATCCGTGCTGCACGGATTTTCCATTGAAGTCTATGGGGGAGCGTAGCTTGTTGGCTTTCAGACGGTTTGTAAAACCGCAAACCGTCTGAAAGAAGACAAATAACGTGGGGACAAGCCCTTAAAGGGGTTTTGCCATGATGTAATGTTGACGTGGGATCCTCCAAAATGGGTATTTAATCACTTTTCTAAATATATGTGATCACAAAAATTGCAGTCTGAGAGAGCTACAGGCTGCCTTACCTGCCCTTAGTTACTTAAAAGCTTCTATTAGATATGACCTCACAAGAGCTGCTGGCCGGGCTTGCGCAGAGAACACTTCTTATCTGATGAAAGGGAGCTGAAGAAGCTTTCAAGGCACCGGGTAGAAATATGTTGTCTTTTGTATACAGAATCCACTAGTTGTAGTTTGATTATTTGAGTGAACATTTCACACTATCCCTTATGCACGGCTCTGTGCTCTGGCTGTGTCTCTCTCTCTCTTAGCTCAGCATGGCTTGTTTACATTTGCTTCTTAGCAGATAAGGCACGTCCTGGCAAAACCCCTTTAAGGATCAGGTTACATGCTGCCTATTGAGTCTATGAAGAGGGGAGGGGCAAGGATACATGAAGATCGAAACAAAAATAGACAAAAGAAGGGAAAGAATTAGCAAGTGTTACATCTTACTCCACTGCTTGATTTACAGATTACGCTACTCTCTATATAAACCTATGTATTTTATCAGAGACTGGAAGATTACTTTACGGCCAGAGCTAAAGCAGACTGCAGTGATCCTAATTCATTTGCATATGACTTAAACCACTTGTCCAGTGAATCAAAAGCAAAATCACAAGTAGCTTGCCTTGTCTTCAGTCATCTTCTTGTGATGTTTTCTGTGCTGATCCTGTGCTATATGTAGACTCCCCTCTTTACAGCTGAACGGCAACATTTCTTGCTTCCCTTTGTCTTGTAAAACTACAAACCCCAGGATCCTTTGTTAGTTTTGTCAAGCTTCCACCCTTTCAACCTCACTCTCAGTGTGTGCCCCCAGTTTCCTTCCTAATCTTTAAAGGCTGTCCAGAAAAAAAGCCAAACCATTCTGTTACCTGATCGCCTGTGCTCTACGCAGAGCTGTTTCCTGTGTATAGAGAAACACAGGAAACTGAGCTGAATTACAACTACAAGAAGAGCATAGGAAATCTAATGACGGTACATTACAAAAGAGCCTTAGTTTGAAAAATGTATTATTTAGAAAATGTTTAATTTCCACTGAACAACCCCATTGATCTATTTCCTAGGACTGCAGCTGTATACTTGGCAGCTGTAATCAAATAGGAGCACTACAGATATATTCAGAGTGACCTAAGTCTTAATTGGAGACAACTTGTGGGTCAAGCCTTTTTAGAGAAACCCCCTTTAAAATGATCGCTGCTGTAGCTCAGGCAGGAAAAAGTAGTATTACATATCCAGCTTTTGTTCTGTGTCAAAGAGGCAGGTTCCAAGCAGGAGAGCCTCCCTAAATGATTACCATATGCTTTAGTAGGATGTTTGGACAGGATATAGGGAATATATTTAAGAATAATCCATAAAAAAACTGCACCATAATTATAACGCATACTTGCCAACTCTTACAGGATGTCCAGAAGACTCCTGCAAACACAGGAGATCTCCCGGACTCTGGGAAAAGCTAAAAAGTCTTTTGAAGCTGGCAACCAATATACAGTCTAGCTGAAGACCCGTGCACAGCCTTTCCTGCACAGACCGTGATACGCCGGGTGATTTGGGAGTTGCGCTGATTAGCGCGTGCTCCCAAAGCAAGGGGGGGGGGGGCAGAGCGGCAGCCCGCCGGCCCCATAGCCATGCGTTACTCGTGGCGCGTAATCGTCACGAGTAATTGACATGTCACTTACGCGCGGGGAGACGAGGCGTAATCCATAGTTCTCTATGAGAGCTATGGATCACCATAATTGCAGCGCGCATCTCACCGCAGATTAAGCGCAAATACGCAGCAAAATGCACGCCAAATTTACGCAGTGTGAACATACCCATAGGGTAAATTCTCCCCCCTTCCTGCCTGCCTACTCATGGCCACCTGAAGGGATGTGGCATCACAGAACTTTCCTGCATGCTGGAGAGGCTATTTAATGTTATTCTATGATATGGATTGACATGTAAGGGTATGTTCACACGGCGTCTTGCATCCGTGTGAACATAAGCTTTTCAGATGCGTCTCTGGGACCGACAGAACGGACCCAGAGATGCATCTAACAATTAGCAGTGACTTTGTTAGCAGCGGCGTTCTGAGTGAGAGAGGCAGGAATGCATGCTCCCGTGAATACGACCGGGGGCCGGACAGAATGTAAATTAGTAGAGCCGTCAGCCAATGAAATGAAAGGAGGTGGAATCAGACCGGCACTGGGGAACAGTGTTTACAGAAAACGAAGATAAGGGATCCTGTGAAAACAAGACAGCTTTGCTAATGACATCCAATTGCAAAGTTGCTTCTTTTCCCTGCCCCCTTATTCTAAAGACTATTTAATGTAATGATACAACCCCTTTAAGGTCCGGGAGGGGGGCGGTTCTAAAAAAAACTCTACACCTACAGAATGGTAAATTCTGAAAAAAAACTGCATCTTAACCAAAAAACACATCAGAAGTAAAAAAAAACTACAAAGAAAAAGCAATGTCTGTGGTGCATTTTATATTTACCTATTGTTTTCCAGGTCACTGCAGTTTTTGCCCCCAAAAAAGCTTGAAAAAACACATGCGTCTTGAGAAGTGTTTTTGCAAAACTGCAACATGTGAAACTGCTCTGAATGGAAAGATTGCTGCTCATGTGAAGCTGCTCTACCATGAAACCATATGGGTCTCTAGAAGTCCCGTTCATCATAGTTCAGGGAAGCAACGCTGTGACGGCTCCGATTCCACTTATAATTAATATCTTCCTGCGCACATGGGAAATACGCAGGTCAGATATCCTTACTATAATTACAGCACACTCATCCAGTGCTCCGAATATACAAATCTATGACACTGACGCAGCATGCATCCAAAGCAATTTCACTTTCAAGTGGTTTCCGCACGCAGGTCCAAAAATAGCAATTATCTGCAAATCTAATAATGACACTTGCCCAAGGTGACCTTCCATGAATGAATGACTCAGCCTGACGCGTGGAAGACAGAGCCATATATAAAATCTCAGCAAATAGAGGCCATGAAATCAGCATGCAATACAAGATACAGTCACACGTATGTACCTCAGTATTAGTGAACACAGCAGTATTATACAGGCCGGCTGGGATGATAAACTCTAATATGTCTAGTGGTGCGACATGTTCCATACCTGTGCTTCTTCATATTCCTAAACCCAGTAACCCCTAACACATAACATTAAAGTAGCAGGGGCTTAGCTGTTAGGGGTGCAGAGGTTGTAGTTGCCCCCCAGAGTGAACAAAGGATCTTCTTCTAAAAGAAGACGTCGGTCATACAAATAGTACATGGAAGGTGGGGGAGTCAGGAACCTTAAATGATGTCTTCACCTCCAAGGTTATGGTCATACAGTGTAAGGATTACCCCTGATATACATGTGTCATAAGTCAAAAACAACATAAGGTGCAAATAAATAGACTAAAGACAGATCCCTATGTTGCTGTGCAATCTGGCAGAACCACACTGGGTGCTGGTTGTTATGTCCAAAATAACTATAGCTCTTGGTCGCACATCTTTTCTAGTACTAGGGCCACATTGTCATATGGTGCCTCTACCAGGGGCAACAGTAAGTCTTAGAAGGGTATTTCCTGCCTGAGACTTTTATGGGAATTCAACAGCAAATACTCAAAATGGCTGAGAGGTTTTGGTTCCACTTCAGGGGTCTGCCAGAGATCAGAATGTGGGGTCCCCTGCTCGGTGCTCCAGGTAGTGGATATGAGGCGCATGTGTTCATTGTAGTTTTTGGTGGTTACAAAATTGTCTGTTTTACAACTATAACTAGAGAGAACAACACGCGTTTATGGCCTCCTCTCCAACTCATCGCCTCCTCTGTGGAGTCTCGGACATAATATAAATTATTATGGTTTATCTTGTGGATCTGCCAGATGTGTGTCAGAAATAAAGACTCCAAATAGGAAGGAATCAAAAGATAATACAAAAACAGTGTTTACTGGATTGATCATTTAGGTTACTTAAAATAGCATAAACAGCCCTATAGCGCGAGCCCTAAGGTGCCAGCCACACAGTGCCCACCATAACAATGCCACCCATACATTGTCCACTATATCAATGCCAGCCACACAGTGCCCACCATAACAGTGCCACCCATACATTGTCCACTATATCAATGCCAGCCACACAGTGCCCACCATAGCAGTGCCAGCCATACAGGGAGTACCACTGCAGTGCCAGTCATTCAGTACCCACAAAAACAGTGCCACCCATACATTGCCAACCATATCAATACCAGCCATGCAGTGCCTTCCATATCAGTGCCAGCAATAAAATGCCCACCATAATAGTGCTAGCCATACAGTACTCAGCATATCTGTGCCAGCAATGCAATGCCCACCATAACAGTGCTTAGTATAACAGCACCAGACATTCAGTGTCCACCATAACAGTACCACCCATATAATGCCCACCATAACGGTGCCAGCCATAGTGCCCACCATATCAGTGCCAGCAATTCGGTACCAGACATTCAGTACTCACTAAAAGAGTGTCATCCATACATTACCAGCCGTAACAGTGCCAACCATACAATGCCCACCATAACAGTGCCAACAATACAGTGTCAGACATACAGTACCGACTATGACAGTGCCAACCATACAATGCCCACCATAACAGTGCCAACCATATAATACCCACCACAACAGTGCCAGCCATACGGTGCCCACCATAACAATGCCAGTTGTACAGTGCCCACCATAACAATGCCAGTCGTACAGTGACCACCATATCAGTGTCATCAGTTGATTGCAGCTGTCAAACGATGAATAGAACTTTCTGAAATGTGAGGACAGAGACAAAGCATGCTGTGTCTTGATGGACAGGGGCCGCACAGGGGGGGGGGGGGCACTGGGGGCAGCATGTTGTGCACCCCTAGTATAGAAAGTACAATTCGCCCATCTGAAGGCATACCACCCAACTTTTTGGATGGTCAAAAAGGGACACTAATGGTTAATAGAGAGGAATCATTTTTTTATGTCTATCCATACACTTCTATAGTTCTTGATTTACAAATTAACACAAAATCATCTGAATTTTAGCCCATTATTATAGTCCAAACTGCAACAAATGATTAAATCATATATAAATTCGAGCCTAATATGGAGTTAGGAACCAGAGAGTTGTTTTTAGGACATTATAGTAAGTTTACTAACTTTATCTAATCAAAAAAGAAGTAAAGAGGGTCTTGAGGATTTGAGCCAAAAAGAGGCACCCTTGGGAGGTATGAAAATAAGGTATCCATGCGTCTAAGGTGTATTAAGCAATCTCATGATAAATGCTTATGCACGGTTTACTTATACCAGTGCAACGCAATACATGAGGCCCACGGTTTACTACCTCACGGCGTATGTGGCGACATAACGGCCTCCTACGCAGCCCAGTCAACTGATACCAGCTACTTTATCTGCAGTTACCTAACACTTCCTATGGTTAGAATAGATATTTATGGCATTAGGCACAGCTTACCTTATTTCCAGCAGAAGTCCACAGCCTCAGAGGGTAGACGATATCCCCAGGAGGTGGCTGACTCCATTGTGCGGCCTAATTTCCATAAACTGATATACGGATCCACTCAGCAAGTTTTGGATCAGAGTCTGTTTCTCTAGTAAAGAGCGCATTTTCAGAGAGAGTTTGTCAGCGTCTGTTATCTCTCGCCTTGGCTGGGTTATGGATTGTTGGTGAAAATCTTTGCCTGGTACAGTAGTGTTCTCTCTTTGCTTTCCAGGCCAGGAATTTTTCATTGAATAATTTTTAACTAAGGCTTTGGGAGGGGAGCCGGGGTCTTCCTACATTATTCACTGCTCAATCATGTAGAGAGAACCTGTAAAAGCTCCTTATTTCTTATGTTTCTGAAGTAAAGTAAGTAAATAGAGCTTCTGGATATAGTTTATCAGCCCCGGGAGGGTTATCTGCTGCAGATATCAGGCCCCACACAGGTAATCAGTGACTGCATTTATAGTAGCTGGGAGCTCTCTCCATGTTGCTGAGAGGACATGCTGGGACTTGTTGTTCTACATCAGGTTGTTAGCTAAAAGTATAATGTACAGTTTGCTATAGAATACTCTGAATAGTGCATATTCCTGATTAGAAATTGTCAAAGAGGGACACTTACAGTTCATTGCGAGGAATATATATTTTGTGCATACATACCCTGTTTCCCCGAAAATAAGACATCCCCCCAAAATGAGACGTAGTAAAAAAAATGTTATACAATTCAGAGTGTGGCTGCTTCTGCTGATGTTTGTGATGAAATCACTACAGTATAGTAATACATGTTGATTTTTTGTTTAACAATAAATGTGAATTCTTGTTCATGGAAAAATAAGACCTCCCCTAAAAATAAGTCTTAGCTCATCTTTAGGAGCAAAAATTAATATAAGACACTGTCTTATTTTCGGGGAAACAGGGTATCTACAGTTGAAACCAGAAGTTTCCATACACTACATAAAAAGACACATCTGCAGGTTTTTCTCACTATCTGACATGAAATCAGATTAATCCTTCCCTGTTTTAGGTCAATTAGGAAAATTATTTATATTTGCTAAATGCCAGAATAATGAGAGAGATAATTTTTTAAGGTATTTTTATTATTTTCTGCAAATTCAGAAGTTTACATACATGTCTGTATTTGGTAGCATTGCCCTTAAACTGTATGACTTGGGTCAGATGTTTTGGATATCCTTCCACAAACTTCTCACTATAGTTGGTAGGAATTTTGGCCCATTCCTCCTGACAGAACTGGTGTAACTGATCCATGTTTGTAGGTTGCCTTGCCCGCACCTGCCTTTTCAGCTTTGCCCATAAATTCTCAATAGGATTGAGTTCAGGACTTTGTGATGGCCACTCCAAAAAATGACTTGGTTATCCTTAACGGGAATCTGTTGCCAATTCTTTTTTTTTTACTTATTAAATCAAGACCCTGATCTATATGCTTCTCCTCTCAGTCGTTCTTATTTCCTGATTGTAGATTTCTCTATTCAGCCGTCTATATATGATTGTGGGGAAGACATTCTTGCTTGCACTGCTTTAACAGCAGTCAGAGAGATGCTTTACAGCAGCTTCATGCACATAGGATTCTTAAGACAGTTTCTGTCCCATAGACTTGTATAGGAGAGTTTTCACTGGGAAGGGAGAGGAGAGGGGGGAGCTGTGACATCTCCTATTGTGACTGGTGGATTCTGTGTTATCTGTACACAATGGTGTCTCCTTTCAGTTTGACCCTGCTGTTATAGATAATGAGCAGACACTGCTGAAAAGCTCTCTAAACAGAACAGGAAGTGTCAGACGAGTATTAGGCCTAGTGGCCAAAGTGAAAACTGCAGGACTTAAGAATTATTTAAAAGATACTGAAAGTGATATGGAAAATTAACCAAAATAACCAAAAATTCCTAAAAAATGTGTTTAACATAAAAATGTGAGTTAAACAATAAGTCATTTTTTGATGACACATTCCCTTTAACCCCTTACCGCCGGAGCCAGTTTTGGCCTCTCTGACAGAGCCCTATTTTTGAAATCTGTCATGTGTCACTTTATGTGAGAATAACTTTTTGACACTTTAACCTATCCATGTGATTCAGAGATTGTTTTCTCGTGACACATTGTGCTTTAAGATAGTAAGAAATTTTGGTCCAAAAAATGCTTGTTTATTTGTGAAAAATATCAAAAAATCGTGAAAAATTAGAAAAATTTACCAATTTTAAACTTCAAAAATTTCTGCATGTAAGACAGATAGTTATTCCACTCAAAATAGTTTATAACTAGCATCTACCATATGTCTGCTGTAGTTTGGCATCATTTTTTTAAATGTCTTTTTTTTTTTTTTTTACGACATTAGGGGGCTTAGAAATTTAGTAGTAATTTTCAAATTTTCAACAAAATTTGCAATATACATTTTTTAGGGACCAGTCCAGTTCTAACGTGACTTTGATTGACCTGTATGTTAGATACCCCCATAAATGCCCTCATCTAAGAAACTACACCCCTTAAAGTATTCAAAACCGCATTTAGGAAGTTTATTAACCCATTAGGTGTTTCACAGGAATTAAAGCAAAGTGGAAGTGAAATTTCAAAATTTCACTTTTTTTGCAGATTTTCAATTTTTATACATTGTTCACAAGAATACGGTAAATGTGATCAGGGAAATACAACTTAATATTGATTCCCCAGATTCTGCCGTTTTCAGAGATATCCCATATGTGGCCCTAGTGCATTATTTGGCTCAACCACAAGCCCCAGAATAGGAGGAGCACCTACTGGACTCTGGAGTCTCATTTTCATTACCATTTTATTTAGGGGCCATTTCAGGTTTGCGGACACCCTAAGGTTCCAAAACTTAATAAACGCCCCTAAAAATACCCCATATTGGAAACTACACCCCTTAAGGAATATATCCAGGGGTGTAGTGAGCATATCGACCCCACAGGTGTGTCACAAAAAATTTTAGCGTTAGGCTGTGAAAATGTAAAAACATTTTTTTTTCCAATAATCTGCAATTTTAGCTGAAAATGTTTAATTTTTACAAGGAATCCTGGTAAAAAAGCACCCAAAACCTTGTTACACAATTTCTTCCAAGTTCGGCAATACCCTACATGTGGGTGTAATCTGCTGTTTGGGCGCATGGCAGGGGGTATAAGGGAGGGAGCGCTATTTGGCTTTTGGAATGCAGATTTTGGTGGGGCCATGTCGCATTTACAAAGCCCCCAAAGTACCAGAACAGGTGAAACCTTCCAGAAGTCAACCCATTTTGGATTCAGCACGCCTCATAGAACTCATCTAGGGGTGTATTGTACATTTTGGGTGCACAGGTGTTACAAAGTTGTTGTTTTTTTGCATTGGGCTATGAAAATGAGGGGAAAACGCAATTCCGCCATTGTTTTTTGGGCTTCAATTTTACAGCGTTCGCCGTGCAGTATAAATGACAGGATATCTTTACTATGGGGGTCGGTACAATTGCAATGGTATAGATTTTATATAGTTTTTTTATGTTTTATTACTTTTACACAATAGAAATAGGGCATGCATTGCGGGCATGGTGACGTCACTGATGACCCCGGGAAGTGCCGTTCACTTCCGAGGGCATCAGAGAGGAGATCGGTGCCGCACTACAGTGCGGCAGCCGCCGGGAGCAGGCAGGAGGAGCTCACTCCTCCTGCCTGCGGCTTTATTATCGCAGCCATGACAGGCTGCGGTAATGAAGCGGTAATCACCCGCGGCCGGAGCCCACTCCGGCCGGGGGTGATACGGCATGCGGCCAGCGGTAATTTACCGCTGGTCCCATGTTGCGATCGCGCGTGGCTCGTCCGCAAGCCCGCGCGATCGCCAGGGCGTATGGATACGTCCATTTGCGGGAAGTCACTTCCCGCTAGGGCGTATCCATACGCCCTATGTCGGGAAGCGGTTAAGCCACTTTGTAACCAATCTGGCAGTATGCTTCGGGTCATTGTCCATTTAGAAGACCCATTTCTGCCCAAGCTTTAACTTCCTGGCTGATGTCTTGAGATGTTACTTCAGTATTGCCACATAGTCTTCTTTCTTCATGATGCCATTTTGTGAAGTGCCCCAGTCCCTCCTGCAGCAAAACAACCGCACAGCATGATGCTGCTACCCCTGTGTTCCACAGTTGACATGGTGGGCCTCGTGTATGAAAACTGTCTTGGTCTAGAACTCACTTTTTTTCCCGTAGCAACCAATCAGAGCTCCTAGCAACCAATCAGAGTGCACCTTTCATTTTTCCAGAGCACTATAAGAAATGAGAGGGGCACTCTGATTGACTGCTATGGGCAACAAAGTGAATTTTAGACCTAAACAGTTTTCATACATGTGGCCCGGTGTTCTTAGACTTCCAAGCTTCTCCCTTTTTCCTCCAAACATAACGATGGTCATTATGGCCAAACAGTTAAATTTTAGTTTGGTCAGACCACAGGACGTCTCCAAAAATGTAGGCCTTTCATCCACAGGTGTGTCTCTAATTAACTCGGATGTTGCCAATAAATCAGAAGACATGACATCCTCATATGGGCTGTCCCAAATTGTTTAAAGACATAGTAATCCTAGTGTATGTAAACTTTTTACTTTGCAGAAAGTAATAAAAAAGCCTCAACAAATTCTCTTTTTCTCTCATTATTCTGGCATTTGGCAAATATAAATAATTTTGGTTCCTAATTGACCTAAAGGCCTCGTTCACATGGCTTATTTGGGCGCTGATTGGAGCCGTACTGCGCGCTGTATTTGCGCTGCAGTTCGGCTCCAATCCGTCCCAGGCATTACGGTAATCCACAGTTTTCATAGAGACTGCCCGATTTTGAGATCACGTTGAAAGTCGTGGGCAGCTTAAACATCTTTTGATCAAGATATGTGAACCGAGAGTCTCAACGTTTTTTCATGTATGATAGATAGCATAAATGCTTCTTTAGGGATTTCAACGTAGTGTATTGCCCTTTTTGCAGTAATGTGCCGCTGGCGGCGGTCTGTGTGTGTACATGTAAAATTACATGCGTGCCGCAGCCCTGCCAGTGGCACCCAGGTTTGCATACGTTTTTTCAGAAATGTTTTTGTGTGCAGAAACATACGTTATACTTGGTGTACATTGATTTTAACCTATATGGAAAGGAAGGGGTGCTTCCATTTTGGGTTTCTGTCCCCGCCCACTCTCACAGGCTGTCATAAGAAGGGCAGCTTTGCAGGTTGGGTGTTTTTTATTTTTTCTCTCTGAATAATGGAGGTCGGTGACCCAGTGAGAGGCCTGATTGGCTCGATTGAGAGGTAAAGATAGCATAGGACTGCCCGATTTTGAGATCACGTTGAAAGTCGTGGGCAGCTTAAACATCTTTTGATCAAAATATGTGAACCGAGAGTCTCATAATTAATATGTTAGGCGCATTGTTCGTAAGACTCCACACTTTCTAATGCGCGTAACATGTGGTAGGCGCTTTGGGGGCATTCTGGGGGCGTTAGGAAGGTGTGTCGCACCACACTCGTAATATTAGACACATATATGAATGTGGTTCAGCAAAACAAAGGCGCATTACTGCTCAAAAACACAGACCTATGTCAATGGTGTCTGCCTGAGCCTGAGGAGTTGAAGTGAAGCTAGATTTACTACTAGGGCAAAACATGTTCCTTATTTCTCAACTTACACCAGTACAGTAATAAAATGTAATTTTGGATAATTATCAAATTATATAAAATTTAATTATTTAAATTTAATAAAAAAGTTATCATATAAAATTAATATAAAAATATATAATATCCCAAAAATATAAAAATATCTCCTATAAAATGCATTTCAATTTAATAGAATCTAAAACTAGTTTTACATTAAATAACCCACTGATGTTGTTGTTCAGATTTTTCAATTTGCAATTTTTACTACATTAAATTTTAATTTGAATTAAATTTATTTTTGCTGCTCTCACCCTTTGTTCTACAAAGACGAGGCGCATCGGACTTTAGACTCCATTTATAATCGAACAAAAAAACACTTTCATACATTCATGGGCATTATACACTGAAAACGAGACTCAACAATTCACTTTGAAGCGCCTTCCTTCATACATGTCTCCCTTAGTGTTGCAATAGGGGAGCAATTCACAAACCACCCAATTTTAGAAATATCGCTACCCTGCAGCCAAAAGGCAAAAGTCATCCTTTTTTGCAACTCATAAATTACCCCTTCAACCCATGATAGCTGTCACAGGCAGCGGTAGTGGATCCACTGGACCACGTCAAGCGATGGTATAAGCTACGCCAGGGAGCGGAATCTAAGCAGGTACCGGTATTCACCAGAGCCCGCCGCAAAGCGGGATGGACTTGCTGCGGCGGGAGTCTACCAGGTCGCTACCCCTGACGTGACTTGCTTGCAGCGGCAGCCAAGGTTTAGAGTGGTACAAAATCGTAAGACGAGACATAGTCGGGGACAGGCGGTAAGGTCAGGACAGGCGGCTATGGTACATGGTATGATGGAAGACTCAGGAACACTTTCTCAATAGGCTAAATGGCACTAAAGATCCGGGGGAAACAGATCAGGAAGGGGCAAGCTTAAATAGGGGCAGCGACCGGCAATACCCAATTACTGGTGCGCTGGCCCTTTAAATTTTACATAGCCAGTGTGCGTGCGCCATAGAAGGCGAGGACGTGTGCGCCGGAAGACAGGAGCTTCGGCAGGAGCGCAGCCGGGTAAGAAGGAAGGGACCCGGCCGGCTGAGCGAGTGCACCTGCTGCCCGACATGCGGGTCGTGGCGCCGCTAGCAGAGGAGCACGGGTGCACCTGTGACCCGGGATGAGGGTCGCAGGAGCACCTGTGACAGTACCCCCAGTTGAGCACGGGAGCATGGTGCTGCAGCCACTTAAGGCCCAGAAGGATGGACGAGGAAGACCGGGGTAAAAGATAAAATGCCAGTCTCTCCTTATGCAGTGCCCCCATTTGAAGGAACAGAGGCTCAGTACGGAACCAGACTGGATCGCTGAGGATCTCCCCACTGACAGAGGAAATGACTAGGGGTTTCTCCAGGCGGACCACGGGGACTTTATGCTGGGACCAGGGTAGCATCCAAGAAATTTCCAGGCAACCCAGAGTCCAGGAAAGCAGAGGCTTGAAACCGGATACCTGGTCCAGTGCCGACTAGAACGGGTATGGTTAAACGAGGAGAGGCCTTGGTCTCACCTAGCAACGCCTATCACACGTATCTTAGGTGCGTGCATTTCCCGGACGCTGAGGACAAAGTGGGGAGGATCTGCGGAAATGTTTAGGGCTGCCACAATAGAGACAAAGGTTCTCCTCACGTCTTCAGGATAGCTCCTGAGAGGACAGGTGGACTCTATCCACTTGCATTGCCTCCTCGGCAGCAGGCAGGGAGGGCAACTGGGGTGGCCTTTGAAATACCGGAGCTAGACGAGGGAGACGATGAGTTCTAGTCGGTTCTAGCGGAACTGCACCGCATATTCGCCTACAGAAGAGTCCCCTTGGCGCAAATTCGAAAAGGCAGTCTCGGCAGAAGAAGCCGGGCAGGTTCCTCGAAAACACTATGGAATTCGGTGAGGAATGTGGCAAGGTTGGCCGTGACCAGGTCGTCCCTGTCCCAGAGGGGGGTAGCCCAGGCCAGGGCTTTCCCGGAGAGAAGGCTGACCACAAACGCCACCTTCGACCTTTCGGTAGGAAACTGACTACCCATCAGTTTGATATGCAGAGAGCACTGGGTGATAAAGCCCCTGCAAGCCTTGGTGTCCCCATCAAATTTTGACGGCATCGATAGACGAAGTGTCGGACCAGCGGACAAATTTGTGGTGGCTGTCACGGGAACCGCGGGAGTCGGTTGCTGCCAGGGCCGTTCCTAAGGGCGCCGAGGCTCTGCTCACCCGGGGGGGGCGCCGCGGCCGCCCTGCCCGCCCGGAGGAGCGCCCCTGACTCTGCGCGACTGTTTTATAACAGTCGCGCAGAGCCAGCAGCTGCAGGGAGGAGGCGGGACGGATCGTTCCCGTCCTGACTCCTCCCCTGTATTAGCGTCACAGGGGGCGCACAGCTCTCACCGCGCCCCCTGTGACGCTCGATCTTCTCGGCTGGCAGCTCTGCCGCTGAGGAGATCCCTGGGAGCTGCGTGCAGCGTAAGCAGCGTGATGACGTCACGCTGCTTACACCGCTCTGCAGCTCCCACTGCTGAGCAGCTCCGGACCGGGACGCGCGGACCGAGGTGAGTACTCTTTTGTTATTTTATAATTACTTACAGGGGGCACACTGGCTACAAGGGGGAATCCTGGCTACAAGGGGGCACACTGGCTACAAGAGGGGGCACACTGGCTACAAGGGGGGCACCCTGGCTACAAGAGGGGCACCCTGGCTACAAGAGGGGCAACCTGGCTACAAGAGGGGGCACACTGGCTACAAGAGAGGCACACTGGCTACAATGGGGGCACACTGGCTACAGTGGGGGCATCTACTGGCTACAAGGGGGGCATCCTGTCTACAAGGGGGGCATCTACTGGCTACAATGGGGGCACACTGGCTACAATGGGGGCACACTGGCTACAATGGGGGCATCACTGGCTACAAGGGGGGCATCACTGGCTACAAGGGGGGAACACTGGCTACAAGGGGGGCACACTGGCTACAAGGGGGGCATCACTGGCTACAAGGGGGGCATCCTGGCTACAAGGGGGCATCTACTGGCTACAAGGGGGGCACACTGGCTACTATGGGGGCACACTGGCTACAATGGGGGCACACTGGCTACAATTGGGGCACACTGGCTACAAGTGGGGGAACACTGGCTAAAAGGGGGCATCACTGGCTAAAAGGGGAGCATCACTGGCTAAAGGGGGGGGTCACTGGCTACAAGGGGGGGATCACTGGCTACAAGGGGGGCAACACTGGCTACAAGGGGGATCACTGGCTACAAGGGGGGCATCACTGGCTACAGGGGGCATACTGGCTACAATGGGGGCACACTGGCTACAGGGGGCATCTACTGGCTACAGGGGGGGGGCATCACTGGCTACAGGGGGGGGCATCACTGGCTACAGGGGGGCATCACTGGCTACAGGGGGGCATCACTGGCTACAGGAGGCATCTACTGGCTACAGGGGCATCTACTGATAACAGGGGGCATCACTGGCTACAAGGAGGGCATCACTGGCTACAAGGAGGGCATCACTGGCTACAATCTCTGGCTACAGGAGGCATCTACTGGCTACAGGGGGCATCTACTGGCTACAATGGGGGCATCTACTGGCTAAAATGGGGGCATCACTGGCTACAATGGGGGCACACTAGCTACAAGGGGGGCATCTCTGGCTACAAGGGGGGCATCTCTGGCTACAAGGGGGGCATCTACTGGCAACAGGGGGCATCTACTGGCTACAGGGGGCATCAACTGGCTACAGGGGGCATCAACTGGCTACAGGGGGGCATCAACTGGCTACAGGGGGGCATTAACTGGCTACAGGGGGCATCTACTGGCTACAGGGGGTATCACTGGCTACAGGGGGCTACTACCTGGCTATAGGGGCTATTACATGGCTACCATATGAGATGCTATAGATGGGGAGTTTGTATAGAGATAGGAATTGGTTGGAAAATGCTGATAAAGGGAGGAGTCTTAAGATATTTGTTTTGTAAATTTTACAGTGAAGAGTCGGGAGTAGTCTTCATGGCGTCTGGGACAGATGGAGGAGAAGAAGAAGAAGAAGAGAAAGAGAACAACTCTTCAGAGACGTCTCCTGTGAGTCACTATATATAACTTTACTGTAACCATTTATATGTGTGCAGAGCCTGTGTTCAGCGGGTATCCACCACTGTATGCTGGTAATATTGGTTGAAGTATAATGGTTTGTATTCAGTAATGGTCAGTTTGTATTATTCAGTCACTATGTGCTGGTGATATGTGGTCACGGTGTTGCTGTATTTGGTCACTATGTGGTGATATGTGGTCATGGTGTGGTAGTATTATTCGGTCACTGTGTGCTGGTGATATGTGGTCTTAGTGGTCTTGGGATTCTGGTTGGTGTAGCAGTGTTATTTGGTAACTGTATGACTATTATTTAGTAATCTTATATGTATCATATTGTGGTAAAGCTTTTTGTATATTTTAGATTTGGTTGATGGTGATGCACTGTGTTTCATTATGGCGCATTATGTTACATGGGAGGGGGGGGACAGGGGGAGGGGGGGTGAAATTTCTTCACCTCGCCCTGAGTGAAATTTAGCCTAGGAACTGCCCTGGTTGCTGCTGCTGGGCGGCTAGGAGCTGCTGCATCATGGCGGAGATCTGGTCCAGCTGCTGAGCTTGCTGGGCGATTTTCTGTGACTGCTGAGCCACGATGGTGGTAAGGTCAGCGACGCTCGGCAGTGGTACCTTGGCGGGATCCATGGCTGGATCTTACTGTCACGGGCAGCGGTAGTGGATCCACTGGACCACTGCAAGCGATGGTATAAGCCACGCCAGGGAGCAGAATCTAAGCAGGTCCCGGTATTCACCAGAGCCCGCCGCAAAGCGGGATGGACTTGCTTGCGGTGGCAGCCAAGGTTTAGCGTGGTACAGAATCGTAAGACGAGACGTAGTCGAGGACAGGCGGTAAGGTCAGGACAGGCGTCAACGGTTTGTGGTCGAGGGACGTAGGCAAGAAGGTACGGTACACGGTATGACGGAAGACTCAGGACCGCTTTCTCAATAGGCTAAATGGCACTAAAGATCCGGCAAACAGATCAGGAAGGGGCAGGCTTAAATAGGGGCAGCGACCGGCAATACCCAATTACCGGGCGCTGGCCCTTTAAATTTTACAGAGCCTGCGCGCACCATAGGAGGCGCGCGACGGGAGACAGGAGTTTTGGCAGGAGCGCGGCCGGGTAAGTAGGCAGGGACCTGGCCAGCTGAGCGAGCGCACCTGCTGCCCGACATGCGGGGCATGGCGCTGCTCGCCGGAGGGGCACGGGTGCGTCTGTGACTCGGGATGAGGGTCGCAGGGGCACCTGTAAAATAGCCACGAGGGATATGAGGATTTGGGTCAAGAATTGGGGCTGTTTCCCATATAAATGAGATCTACACAGGCTTGAACTGGTCCACTGGAGAGTAGGGGAAAACCCGATGGGCTTCTGCGTGTGGTGGGCCCCCAGACTGGTGGGGTTGCTCTTCTGGGTTTAGATTCTATATCTGGTTTTCACTTAGTGGGCCATTAACGCCTGTATCATTTTTGTGAATCTATCGATGGTATCGGTTGGGATACCATGAAAAACTGTATACTGAAGTGGAGCCATAGAAATATCGCCACTCTGCACCCAAAAGGCAAAAGTCATCCTTTTTTGCAACTCATAAATTGCTCCTTTAACCCATGATAGCCACGAGGGATATCAAGATTTGGGTCAAGAATAGGGACTGTTCCTCATATCAATGATTTCTACACAGGCTTGGACTGACCCACTGGAGAGTAGGGGAAACCCCCGATGGGCTTCTGGGTGTGGTGGGCCCCCAGACTGGTGGGGCTGCTCTTCTGGGTTTAGATTCTGTATCTGGTTTTCACTTAGGGGGCCATTAACGCCTCATTTTTTTTTACTCCATCGATGGTATCTGTTGGGATACCATGAAAAACTGTATACTGAAGTGGAGCCATAGAAAATAATAGAGCAAACATAGTCTTATTTGAACTACATCTGCACTTTTTACCAAACATACGCGCTTTCTGTGCTGGACATCAAGGTCTACCAGGCCTTTGGTTCCAGCACAGAAAGCGTGCACATGGCAAACAGAGCAAGCATAGTCCAAATTAGATTAAAGTTTCTCTAATAATCTCTTTGGCTTGGGTACCATTTCTCACAGTATCCCAAAGGATACCACAGACGGAGTCAAGAATAAAATGTGAACGCCCCCCAAGTGAAAACCAGAAATAGCATCTAGACTGAGAAACGATTCTGAACAGTTTTTTACCTGCTTTGTGTATTGGATGTACTCCTGGTTTTGTCTTACAAATTGAGATGCAAAATACTGCCCAAAAAACACCTGTTAAAACTAGCCTGAGGCTGGATTCACACTTTTCAGAGAGCACCACAAATGTCCAGATGGGTTGCATTGTCTTTCTGTATCAAGTAACAAGATTTGAGCTTGATCTTGATATGTCTTTTTTTAATCTATGTAACTATGGAAAATAAAAACGGCAACAAAAAAAAGTCTAAAAATAAATTTCAAAGAAGATTTCCTATTTCCTGACTAGGCAGACAATGTTAATCCCTAAGTGACATCATATCAATGCAGTGCTTCTGGCCAGGGGGTAAGCACACCTCGCTGTACATATGCTGGTCAGGAGTTGAGGCCACACCACCAAGGACAGGTGTCAGATGTACTTGACAGCTGACATCCTGCTGCAAAAGCGGGGAGCGGAGATACCTTTGATCCTAGACATTCAACTCTTTAGAAACCACATTCAATAGTGAACCCAATGGTCAAGTCCTGTAATGGCACTAAGATAAATGAAAATAGCATGTCCTTTATACCACATGGTGAGTGCTGTAAGAACAAAACCTAAATAACAAAACCTAAAAATTGAGAAAATGCTGTTTTTTTTACATTCACTCCCAAAAATTCCAAGTGGGACAAAATTTGAAAAAAACTTACTTGCGCCATGTTTGCAGGGTTTTTGTTTTAAGGTGTTAACTCTCCAGTATAAATGATGTGTTTCCTGTATTCTGCAGGTTGATACGATTCCGGCAACACCAAACATGTAGGGTTTTTCTTATGTTTTGGTACCATAAAAATTGCAAACATCTTTGAATTTTTAAATTTGCGCCGTGGCGCCATTTTCTGCGACCGATAACTTTTTTGTACTAACACCTACAGGATTGAGTGAGGCAGCATTTTTTGCTGGCTTTTTTATTGGTACCAGTTTTTAATACATGGAACTTTTATTTCAATTTTTAGAAGACATAAAATGACCAAAAAATGCAATTTTGGCGTTTGGAATTTTTTTCTTCTATGGTGTTCAGCATACGGGATAAATGATGTTATATTTTAATAGCTAGGACTTGGCGGACGTGTAGCTTTTTTATTTATTTAATTTTTTTTATTTGTAAGATTGCAAAAGGGGGGTAATTTGAACTATTATTTTTTTTTACTTTCTTTACACATTTAAACTTTTTTTTTTACGGTAACTTTGAGTCCCCATGGGTTTTTTCACCACTAGAGGGTGTGATCATTTCTACAACCTAATGCATTGTTTTAACAATGCATTAGGATTTAACAATATGGAGGTTTCACTACTTCCTGCCTGTGGAAGTAGTTAAACCGAAAACATGGCAGCAATGGAAGCCTTCACAAGGTCTCTAGCTGTCATGTTAACCAATCTGAAGCCCGTGATTTTGCACCACTCCTCATTCATTTAGAGGGTTAAACAGTGTGGGATGGTGCCGGCACCAATCCGCGCTGTAACTGCCGGGTGTTGGCTGCAATGAGCCGCTAACACCCGGCGGCTATGTAGTGGAATCGCGTTGTGATCCTGCTACATAGCCCCTTATTGATCCTGGGACGTATTCATACGTCCACGGTCGTTAAGGGTTTAAAAACTACATGTATAGAAGCCGGAATTATAACAAAGGTTTGTTTAAACACCTGAAATATCGAGTACCAGATCAATTTTTGCGGGACGATGCCTTCTGTTCGACGTCATGCCAGTTAGCACTTTTTTCCTTAAACAGAGATGGACAGAATCCTTTAACTTAGAGACCTTGTTTTATCACTCCAGCTTATTGCCTAAACCTACAGTAGGTCAAGATGTCAGCACTGTTCCTACGTTGTATGTCTCATGGGTGGAAGAAAAATGATGAACTTGAGGGACAGTAAGATCATCCGATTGGAAGAATGGCATAAGATGATCCATTTAGTGACTGCAAGTTAAATTGGATATCTCATCCCAAGCCTAGGGCGGCAAACAGCATCAACACAAACCAGCAGGAGGCGTTTACATGACACTGGGCTACAAGCCAGACATCCAGCTACAGGTTAACCTCACACCACTGCTCTTAAAGGGAATGTGCCATCAGAAATGACTTATTGTTTAACTCACATTATTATGTTCAACACATTTTTAAGAATTTTTGGTTATATTATTTTTCAGTTTTCATATCACTTTCAATATTTTTTAATAATTCTAAAGTCCTGCAGTTTTCACTTTGGCCACTAGGCCTAATAATAGTCTAACACTTCCTGTTCTGAGAAAGACTTCCTGTTCAGCACAAAGAGGGTCAAACTGAAAGGAGACACCAGTGTGAATAGATAACACAGGATCCACCAGTCACAATAGGAGATAGTCACAGTTCACCCTTTCACCTCCTTGCACAGTGACTTTTTCCCAGGTCACAGAGCACGACTAGAAAACTCTCCTATAGAAGTGAATGGGACAGAGTCAGCCTTAAATCTCCTATGTTCATGAAGCTACTGTAAAGCATCTCTCTGACTGCTGTTAAAGCAGTGCAAGCAAGACCTAGTGGCCAAAGTGAAAACTGCAAGACTTAAGAATTATTAAAAAATATTGAGTGATATGAAAAATAAAAAAAAATAAAAAAAAATCCTAAAAAATGTGTTTAACATAAAAATGGGACTTAAACAGTGACTCGATTTTTGATGACACATTCCCTTTAAAGGGTATCATAGTGCACAGCAAAATGGCAATGCAGGCTGGAATCAGTTATATCCTCTTCAACCATCGGTCCAGCTTTAGTCTCATGTGCATTAATAGTGGTGTGGAGAGCATGTGAGCAACACAATGAAGTTACCATCACAATGGAACATCCCATTGGTTCTACTCCAGAAATGATAGTCTCCCAAGTGTCCCGAGAACCGTTTTTCAACAGAACTGCACTAGGCTGCATGTTGCTTGCACTACTGTGAGCAGCCCGCATGGCCTAAACATATTACCATGGTCTGCAGCATCTCCAGATATACAGTATCTCCTATCGAGCACACCTGGGAGCTGCCAGCAGCCAGTCTTGATGACTGCATCCCCAAGTGCACTCAGCATGGCATAACATTCCTCAGACAACCATTAATAACCTTTATTAATAGCATGACAAGCCATGTAAGTGTCTGTATTTTTGTGCATGATGCTCAAGCTCTATACTGAGAAAATTGAGGTGTTCTGAATATTTTGCTTCCATTTACATATCATTTATATGTATTTTCTTAGTAGTTTCAGTGTTATGGGGTGTACTTATTATAATACCTGTAACCTTTACAACCCATTTCACACATGAAAGACATCCTATGTGGGGTAAATATTACCACTCAAGCTACAGTTTGTCAAAATTATAGTATTTTTCTTTTTTTCTTTTTTTTTTTTTTAATGAATATCTATCCCCATGCTTTGTGTGACCCGGGCTATATGTAGCTCTATTCGCTTAAGTGTGGATAAACTCTTATCCCGAAAAAAATCTTTGGGTAGAAATGGAGGTAGGAGAATATCTCTGACATCACCTAAAATGGGGTGAACTAAATTATTATCTTTTTTTTCTATTGCTAATGGTGATACGGTTGCATCTATCAAGATCCTCCCTTCATCTCGAGCACTTGAGTAGCAGTGGATCAAGTAAAATGCTTAATATGCATTTATCAACTGCATAATGCTTTTAAAGAAACATAAGGAAAATGTATCAGAAATGTAGGGTTGGTGGAACATAAGTTGGGCTTGTTATATTAAATTATTTCAGTTAATTGAATAAAATGTTCCAATTCTTTTGTAAAAATCTGTAGGTAGCCATTCCATTGAATGGCCTCCCTTGTAGTAGCCACTCTTAGGGCTAGTTCACATGGCTTATTGCCGACGTAATTGCGGGGACGGAATTCGACCCGCAATTACGCCGGCTGACGTGCAGCGGGGGCGGGGCGGGGGGCCGGCATCTCGCCGGCCCCATAGACATGCATTATTCACGGCGCGTACACGCCATAAATAATTCTCTATGAGAACTGTGGATTACCGTAATGACAGAGACGGATTTCAGCCGTACTGCAGCGCAAATACGGTGCGCAGTTCGGCTGAAATCAATGCCCAAATCAGCCATGTGAACGAGCCCTTACATAGCCTCGCTCGGTTCTAGAACGCAGAGTCATTCCCAAGTGTTGGACCCACCTCTATGAATTCTTCTAGTATAGCCCATGGAGAAAGGGCTATAAACTGCTGCCACTGGTGGTGTCTTGTCTTCTGGGAGAACAAAAACTATCTTTGTTGAAATGTAACTTGTCCAATCCTTGTTACATTTGGGACAGTTAGAACACCCCCAGGCACATAAGAGAGTGCGTTGATCTTGCCAAAATCATTGGGTTCATCCTAGGACTGGCCTAAGGGTGCAACACTACTCCAGAAGAAAGGGTCACCGCCTGGTCAACCACACAGGTTGTATTCACATAGTAAGATTAAATTGTGGGTTATTGCCGTCATTATTGTAAGTCTATATCTACGCAGCACAGTATTCTTGGTGGATTCAGTATTTAGAATCTGACGAAAATCCGATGGTACCCAGCGCTGTGTAGACCGCAATGAGAAATCTGTGCTGTAGTCTACACAGCACGGATTTTTCCCGGTTGGTTTTAAAATCTGCCTGATTTGACTGCATTGGGCATATAGACCCTAAGAAAGTGAGGAGGGAAACAAGGCCAGTCCTGGTTCAGATGACTTTCATCTAATTTGTAGTGAAGCTTTAGACTCATTCAAAGCCTCAGGCATTTCTTCTCCTAGAAATGTCTCCGTTTGAAGGGATCGGTCCTACTAACAGACTCCCTTATTATGTGACACTGCTAAAGATTTTAAAACAGAGATGGATATTTAACAATTTTATTCAAGCAATGGTTATGATTCAGGAGAAACTATGTACATAAGAACATAAGCCATGAGTAAAAGATCATTGATGCTCCAGGTGTGTACCACTGGATCCCACCTGTTCCTTTATAGAGTCCTAATCTTCTACCCACAAAGCATCAAAAAACAGCTGCCCAATGGCTGGATTCTGACCCCAGGCTCCAATGCTTGTTATCATATTGTTATCATAGCTAGGAGTATGCACAGCGCAGGGACAAGCAAACATTTTGGTTAGGGTATTATTAGGTGTCAAAGGGCAGTCTCATTCTGCAGAATAAACAGAGACAAAGTGGTCGGTGTGTGCATCTGCTTTTTGAACTTTGCTTTTTATTCAAAAATCTAATAAGTGCACACAAAACCCCTCGAAGAACAGAGGAGTCAGAAAACACTGCACGCTCTGTGCCTGTTGTGTTGTTGGAAACTGACACCAAGCAACTCCTGGGCTGTAGGCTTTGTGGTGTACGCCTGTAATGTCCTCTGAACATTAATTACAAAGCCACAGTCGTAGACTCCGCAGGTGGATTATAAAGTATTCATTCATACAGGTTTGTACAAACACAGAGTCAAAAGAGAGATGGAGTCACTGCAGGAAAATACATTGACCAGGAGAAAATACAGACAACAGAAAATGGAACAAAACATCTTGGCTATTTAGAGCCTTGGTTACTAAGCAGCAAGAAATCCGTCTCCATAAACTTTTTCGTTATGCCTTTAGTTTACGGTGGGGATTTTGTCAGATGCCTGTTGGTAAGCAAATTTCAGAAGACCACAGAGAGAGCGGAGCTGTGATCTGCTTCATCAGGCACCTTTGATAGTCATAGACTTCAAATCTGCAGTAGAGGCTCCACTAAGGGTGCGTTCACACGGCAATGGACAAATACCGGTCGGTTTAACCAACCGGTATTTGTCCGGTTTGTGTGCCGTCCCCACGGCCGCGGGAGGGGACAGTTTTTCATGCGGGCGGCCCGCGGGCAGAAAAACCGCCGTGCAGTGGGGACTGTTGCACGGGTTTTCCATAGGAGCCCGTTGTGCTCATTTTCGGCTGGTTTTTCATCCGGTCTGCAAAACTGCCTGAAAAACCGTCTGAAAACCCGTGCCGTGGGGACATGCCCCAAGAGCCCCTGACACAAGTCCTGTTTTTACAGAATAAAATGTGCTACGTGCAGCAATGGATTTTCTGTCCAAAAAACCAAACAGCTCTGTAGAGTCCACCATTCACAATAAGGATGTGAACAGAAAGAGATTTTCTCAGATTAGAAAAACACTGGAGCAAATGGGAAAAATTGTCTAAATTAATAAAAGATCAGTTCCTCATGTGACAAAGCCCTCACCATTCCACTACTGCTACTCGGGTGCTGACAATATTTGATTGCTCTGTTGCAATGGTGACATGCCTGACTGCCCAAATCATCGCTGCAGCCAACCACTGTACTCAGCAGTGACTGACTGCAGTGGCCCCATGGGTGGTCAGGAACAATATCATTATGTCAGCAATAGGAGCCTCATGAATCCAGGTGTGCAGACTATGATAAGGGCCCACTGGTGGTGGTGGTGGTGTGCTGGAAGCTGTAGTGCTTCTGAGACAGCAGCAGGTTGAGGTCTTGGCAGGCTTCACTCATTTCATGGTTCAAGATTTTAGATGTCAGTCACCGTTTCACTTATAAGATTATTCACAATACTTCAATGAAAGGGTTCGCAATCTCATTTCTTATTTCACCTTTTAGCCAAGAAAGAGTAGCCTCTACTTGTTCTGCCCATACTCCTGTTGGCGATATTCTAGGCACAACATTATAGTTAAAGGAGTTTTCTTACTAAAAAGATTTGCTTTCATCATGGGACAGGTAAGAAAAAATCCCCAGGTCCAGATGGTATACACCCACGTGTCCTAAGGGAGTTAAGTGATGTCATAGATAGGCCCCTATTCTTAATATTAATGGACTGTCTAATATAGGGGTATGTCCCAAAGGATTGGCGCATAGCAAATGTGGTGCCAATATTCAAAAAGGGGTCAAAAAGTGATCCAGGAAACTATAGGCCGGTAAGCTTAACCTCTGTTGTAGGTAAAATGTTTGAAGGTTTTCTCAGAGATGCTATCCTGGAGTATCTCACTGAAAATAAATGTATAACCCCGTTCCAGCATTGGTTTATGAAGGATCGGTCCTATCAGACTAATCTCATCAGCTTCTATGAGGAGGTTAGTTCCAGACTGGATCGGGGTGAGGCACTGGATGTCATATATTTGGATTTTTCTAAAGCATTCAGACCGCCTGAAAAACCGTCCGAAAATGAGCACAATTGTGCTCTATTGAAAACCCGTGCAGCAGTCCCCACTGCTGCACATTCTTAGGTCCGGTTTCTCAATGGGAGGGGGGAGGGCTGTTCTCCGCTCATCGCAAAACTGGACAAATACCGGCCGGTTATTTGTCCACTGCCTTGTAAACGGCCCCTAAGGATCCTTCCCCACACACAGTCCAGCAGCTCTGGGACGCAGTCAGCATCGCTCCAGACACCTGCAACAACCTACCAGGACCTCAATGAGTCTTCCCAGCCTGTCTTGCCACTGCCCGTGCTGCACATGGAAGTTACTCTGGATATAATAATGTGATTCGGCTGTGTACATGACAGCTACTTGAGGCTGCCCTTTACTTCGCTTAGTCACCAAATTAAAATATGAAAGTGCTATACTGCCAGGCACAAAGCAATGATACAGTTACACTCTCCTTCAGCCTGGTGACCTCGCGCAGTCTTTACATACATAATGATCACACACATCAGTCAATGACAGAGACATGGTTGGAAGGCTTAGTGCACAAGAAGTCAGGAAATCATCCAATTTAATTGCTTGCTTGCTTCGAGATGCCAAACTCAGCCCAGGGATGCATTTAAGGTCGGTGACAGACTATACAGCCATAGCTTCATGATGGGTATCAAAATATTTGTATTAAAACGCAAATTGCTTTTGGAAGAGATCCAGCGTGTTGTGTGTGTCAGAAAGGACGCGGTGTCAGTGGCATGTGGGTCTACACGTTCATATTTTACTACATGAAACACGGGAACTGACAGATCTGTCATCAGCTGAGGGAAGATATCTCTTTTATACCCGGAATTACAGAGATTTAAAGATTGGTGACTTAACCATGCAGAATGCTGATGAGATAAGGCTTCCTAGAGGTGACATGACTGCCATACCGAAGAGTTGTAAACCTTACCAGAAGAAACTGCCTAAGTAATTAAAATGTATCTAAAAAACACCGAAAAAATGGGACATTAATTACTCAAAAAACACAGAAACAAGGTCATACTCACAGCTCAAAGGCTGCACTGAAACTGAACCCAGTAAAGAGGCAACCCTGGCCCCTATGCTACTTGGGGAAAATAAACAGGTGCAGCTGATTGCTGGACAGTAGTTCACATACCCCACCACTAGGGGAACAATTAGACTGCACATTAAATTGATACCTGTTGACACAGTATGCAGAAAAGCCACAGTATAATACATGGGGAGATTGCACAGATGCAAAAATACCTATAAGACAACCAATCTCACAGCTTCAATATATGAGGGGGATGGTTGCTGGTATTATAATTGCATATAGATAAGGCGTTACAAAAGGGTGCCAGTAATGCAGATACATGTGGTGCACCATGCTGGCTTACAACCCCTGCTATTTGATTGGGTGGGCTGCCCAACACTTTTTGGGTGTCAAACACAAAATACAGACCACCCTTTGTTCCCCAATACTTTTGGGCCAAAAAATTGACATACTGTAAAAATATCAAATATGAGGTATTAGTTAACACAGTGGCCACTATATGCAAGCCTGCAAGCCCCGTCAAGGTTCCTCATTTCTTGCAAGTGGCTTATCTATAAAGAAAAGCTAATCTTGTTATACCAAATACACTTTGGTATTAATGTTTTAGCTGATTGGTGTACAGTGGCGTAGCTACAGGGTTCGCAGAGGTCGCAGTGGCCTAGCTATATGCTGGGGACTATATTAACTGCCTAGCTTTATACTGGGGTCATATTACCTGCCAAGCTATATACTGGGGGCTATATTACCTGCCTAGCTATATATTGGGGGCTATATTATCTCCCTAGCTATATACTGGGGACCCTATTACCTTCCTAGCTATATACTGGGGGCCATATTACCTACCTAGCTATATACTGGGGCCATATTACCTGTCTAGCTATACACTGGGGGCCATATTACTTGCCTAGCTATATACTGGGGGTCATGTTACCTGCCTAGCTATATACTGGGGACCCTATTATCTACCTGTCTATATACCGGTGGCCATATTACCTGCCTAGCTTTGTCCTGGGGCCATATTACCTGCCTAGTTATATATAGGGGGTCATATTTCCTGCAAGCTATATACTGGGGCTATATTACCTGCCTAGCTATATATTGGTGGTCATATTACCTGCCTAGCTATATATCGGGGGCCGTATTACCTGCCTAGCTATAAACACGGGGCCATATTACCTGCCTAGCTATATACCCAGGGGCATGTTACCTGCCAAGCTATATACCGGGGGCCATATTACCTCTCTATCTATAAACTAGTGGCCATATTACCTGCCTAGCTATATGCCGGGGCCATATTACCTGCCTAGCTATATACTGGGGCCATATTACCTACCTATCTATATATTGGGGGCCTTTTTATCGGCCTAGCTATATACTGGTGGCCATATTACCTGCCTAGCTATATACTGGGGCCATAATACCTGCCTAGCTATATACTGGGGCCATATTACCTACCTATCTATATACTGGTGGCCATATTAGCTGCCTGGCTATATACTGGGGGCCATATTACCTGCCTAGCTATATACTGGGGACCCAATGACCTGCCTAGCTATATACTGGGGGCCATATTACCTGCCTAGCAATATACCTGGGGTCATATTACCTACCTAGCTATATACTGGGTCCATATTACCTGCCTAGCTATATACTGGGGGCCATATTACCTGCCTAGCTCTATATTGGGGGCCATATTACCTGCCTAGCTATATACTGAGGGCCATACTACCTGTCTAGCTATATACTGGGGGCCATATTACCTGCCTAGCTTTATACTGAGGCCATATTACCTGCCTATCTCTATACTGGGGCCCATATTACCTGCCTAGCTATATACCGAGGGCCATATTACCTGTCTAACTATATACTGGGGGCCATATTGCCTGCCTAGCTATATACTGAGGCCGTATTACCTGCCTAGCCATATACTGGGGGCCATATTACCTGCCTATCTCCATATTGAGGGCCATATTACCTGCCTATCTCTATACCGGGGGCCATATTACCTGCACCGGGGACCATATTACCTGCCTAGCTATATACTAAGGGCCATATTACCTGCCTATCCCTATACTGGGGGCCATATTACCTGCCTAGCTATATACTGGGGGCCATATTACCTGCCTAGCTATATACTGGGGGCCATATTACTTACCTGTCTATATACTACTAGAAGGGGCCCTATACTCAAGGAGGACTTTACCTACTTAATATGAAGAGTCGGCCACTTATCTAATTTTTATCTAATCTGGGCAGCTGTCTACTATATGGAGTGTGTTCCTACCTACTGGCGGACAAATGAGAGCCCTATAGTTGGTTGGGGAAACTTTCACTGTTTTGGAGTCTAACTTGTTTGTGTGATAAATTCTGCAGGGAGGAGTTGTGGCGGGGAGAAGACGTCATCGTGGTCTGGACCGGATGAAGAAAAAAAAAAGAGAACGACTCATCAGAAAAGACATCACCTGTGAGTCCCTAAATATAACTGCCCTGTAATCACTTATATGTCTACAAAGCTCCTTTGTACAACTGCTATCTACCAATATATGGTCACTGTATGGTGGTAATAGTGTAATGGTTCATATTCAGTAACAGTACAATGGTTTTATTAAGTCTCTTTATGGTGGTGATATGTGGTCAGGATATAGCAGTATTATTTGGGTCCTTGTATATTGTTGTTATTGGTATTATTAGTCTTGATATATTGATTTTCTCAGTAACAGTACGATGGTATTAGTCACTATATGGTAGTGATATATGGGGTATTATTTGGTCCTTGTATATTGTTGTTATTGGTATTATTGTTCTTGATATATTGATTTTCTCAGTAACAGTATGATGGTATTAGTCACTATATGGTAGTGATATATGGGATATTCTTTGGTCCTTGTATATTGTTGTTATTGGTATTGTTGGTCTTGGTATACTGGTTTGGTCAGTAACATTATGGTGATATTAGTTACTATATAGTAGTGATAATGTGGCCCATGTATACATACAGACCCGCAGTATACAGATAAGTCAATAAACTGTTCATATGGATATGAATCCAACACAGCTTAAGCACTATATTAAATCATAAAGATGACTATCAATACGTTTCCACTCCAGCAAATCTCAGTAGAGAACAGAATGCCAATTTCTGACTTTTGAGGGGATGCAAGTTTGCAATAACATGCAATTAGAGTGTATGAGGATATATGTATATAGCATCTCTATTCACCAGCAGAATAATTATGGCTTCTTCTTTAGTTATGAATATTCCCCCCCCCCCCCCCACCCAACTCCCCTACATACATTGATACTTCCCCCCTGAACCCCCAACTTAATAACAGACACAGACTCAGATCATGTTACTTAAATGGTGCCCTGGGCCCCCAGTGGTTTTATCAGTCTTTCCCTGACTGTCATCTACATGTCAGGCCAGGCCTAAGCATTTTCTTATGAACAGAGGAGATTATGGCATCCATGTTCTGCAGTAACAATAGGAGCGCTAGTTATTCTACATGGACCAATCTGACTTTCTCCATCTCTTGGCCCCTGGGCCGCCGTTAGGGCAGTACAACCTGTACTGCTCTATCGGGCCCGGACGGTCTGTGAAACTAGGGGGGGCCTGCCGCAGGCAGGCTCCGCTCCCTTGCCTCACAGCAGCGATCTTAATTGTATGCCGGTCCATGCAATGCGCATACAATTAAGATGAACGGAGGGGCAGGGAGAGCTGTGACGTCACTTGCATCACGTCGCCTGCAGAGCTATGTACGGCAGGTACATAGCTCTGCAGGCGACGTGATGCAAGTGACGTCATCGCGACGCCTGCCGAACTTCCTGTCCTCGGCCCAAAGCCTAAAGCAGCAGGCTTGGGGCCAGGAGCAGTCGGAGACGCCAGGTGAGCGCGGCAAGGTGAGTAATTAGCTACGGGGGGAGGGGCTAAACAAAGGGGAAGGGAACTATGCTGCTAACAGGGGGGCTCTAAAAGGGGGGGGACTATGCTGCTAACAGGGGGGGCCCTAAACAAAGGGGGGACTATACTGCTAACAGGGGGGCCCTAAACAAAGGGGGGCCTATGCTGCTAACAGGGGGGGGCCTAAAAGCGGTGGGGGAAAATGCTGCTAACAGGGGGTTCCTAAAAGGTGGGCAGGGGTACTATGCTGCTAAAAGGGGGAACTATGCTGCTAACAGGGGGGTCCTAAACAAAGGGTGGACTATTCTGCTTACAGGGGCCCTAATCAAAAAGGGGGGAGTACTATTTTGTCCTCAGGGGGCCCCTAAATCTATAGGGGGGGGGGACTATTCTGCCTGCAGGGGGCCCTAATCTACAGAGGTGGCCTATTCTGCCTACAGGGGTGCCCTAAGCTACAGAGGAGGGGACTATTCTGCCTACAGTGGTGCCCTAAGCTACGCAGGACCCTATTCTACCTACAGGGGGGCCCTATTCTACCTACAGGAGTGGCCTAAGCTACAGGGGGGCCCCCATTCTACCTACATGGGGAACCTAAGCTATCTAGCTACTACCCGGGGGCCTGGAGCTACCTATGTCTCCCTAAGCTACCTAGCTACTGCCCGGGGGATGCCAAGCTACCTAGCCACCGCCCGGGGGCCCTATTGTACCTACATACCAACTGGGGGGCCCATACAGTAATTACCAGGGGGTAATTATTACCATTTGGGCCTTTATAGATGAGGAGTTGGCACTCAGTTGGGAAAATGATAAAAAAAATTAGGAGTCTCAGGTGTTTGTGTTGTAAATTCTGCAGGGCTGAGTGGTGGACGGAGGAAGTCATCATGGAGGTCTGGACCGAATTGAGAAGAAAAGAAAAAGTGAACGACTCCTCGGACAAGATGTCACCTGTGAGACCCTAAATGTAAGTAAACTGTTTGCAAAGCACCTGTGTACCTGGTATCTACCACTATAGGGTCACTGTATGGAGGAAATATTGGTCTTGGTGTAATGGTTTATATTCAGTAACAGTATGGTGGTATTATTCAGTATTTTTATGGTGGAGATATGTGGTGATGATGTGGCGGTATTAGGTGCTTGTATATTGTTGTTGCTTGGCAATATTGGTCTGGGTATACTGGTTTGGTCATTAACATTTTAGTGGTGGTATTTGCTAGACCTTGTATATGAACTGACCCACAAAATACAGATAGACTGTACCTTTTATAATCCAGCAAGAACTAAATCCAAAAACGATGGCACAATTGCATTTTTTTTTCTTGTGACCCCAGAAACATTTTTGTATTTTCCTGGGGTGGAGATTGGTTGTGGGCTGGGGGATGGGTGGGGCTCTGTGAGGTCGGACGGGGATGGGGAGGGAAGGGGAGGAGCCAGGACGGAGTAGGGGGGGCCAAGGCGCTCCAGTTTTATGGGGTCCCAAAATTTCTGATGGTGGCCCTGCTTGGCCCCCAATGATGTAGGAAGTTCGATCCTTTGACACAAGATTCGCTTTGCCCTATACCATTGGTCTGCAACGTCGGCTCTCCAGCTGTTGGGAAACTACTCCCATCCTGCATTTATATAATCTAGATCAGTGGGCATGATGGGAGTTGTTGTTTCCCAACAGCTGGAGAGCCCCACTTTGCGGACCACTACCCTATACCAAATTGAGCATAAAATAGTGCTAAGGGTATTTTAATTTAATATCTTTGAAGTGAGGAAAGTTTTGATCCTTTGGGAGGGCCCAAAACTGCATGAAATGGATGATGCGGCTGCATTGCAGTTGGACACCCCACATCGTACTATTCTCTGAGGTTCTCTATTTATTGTTCACAGCTGTATACCTACAAAATCATGCAGCTATTAAGATATCTTTTAAAAACTTTATTAGGGGACAAAATTTTCCGGTAAAAGCTTCTAAAACTGGAAATGTTAAAAATAAAAGAATTGAAAATTGAAGCCATACTGTTGGGGGTCCCAACTGCTCTGCAGTGCCTTCCTCTACCTTTAAAGGTGTTTTCTCACTACAAAGATTAGCTTTCAACATGAAGAGACTTTTCCAAATACATTGCTCTTGTGATATTACTCTGGTCAGGAGATAATAGAGATTTTATCTGCTCTAGGCACACAAGTTTTTTTCTGGTCAACACAAGGGCTCTTTTATAACACGCCTCTATGCCATTCAACCCAGAGCTTACCTTCATTTTTCTAGAACAGTAAAAAAAAAAAAAGAAAACGAGATCATGGTTCAGGGGAAACAAAGACATCTTTCCGCGGCATTCTGAAAAATGGGCCCACTGACTACAAACAAAAAATGGAAAGCAGGCACTAAAAAATATACACCAAAACTGTGACTTTTTGGATTTTGTTAATTTTTACATTATTTTTGCTACCATATTTTTTTATTTAAAAAAGGGGAACTTCAAGGGGGATGCACCCATAGAAGCAGGAGGGACAGAGGAGAACTGAGCTCTGTATAATAGGGTTTTATAAAATAAGGAAGAACTGGCTTTTTGATATATAGGGTTATATAAAAGGAGGAAAGCTGACTCTGTGAAAAAAGGAAATGATAAGGAAGAACCGAGCCATGATATATGGGTTATATAATAGAGGAGAGAAGCGACCTGATATTGGTTTAAAAAAAGGGAGGAAGCTGACTCGTGATATAAAAGGTTATATAAAAGGAGAAAGCTACCTGTGATATATGGGTTTAATATAGAGGAAGAAGCTGACCTGTGATAATAGGGTTATAGATAGGGGAGAGAAGCTGACCTGTAAAAGGGGGGTTTTAAATATAGAGGAAGGAGTGACTCTGTGATATATAGGTTATATGATAGAGGAGAGACGAGCTCTGTAATATAAGGGTTATATATAGAGAGAGGAGCTGAGCTCTGTGATTAGGGTTATATGAAGAGGAGAGAAGCAAAAACTCTGTGAAAATAGGGTTATAGAAGGGGAGGGGACTGACTCGTTATATAGGGGGAATATATGAGGAGAGGAGCGGCTGTATATATAGGGTTAATAAAAGGAGCGAAGCTGAGCTCTGTGATATAAAGGTTATATGAAAAGGGGGGAAAACTGACTCTTGAAAAATAGGGTTTAATAAAGAAAGCTACTCTTTTATAGGTTTAAATATGAAAGGAAAAGCTGACTGTATATAAAAAAGGGTTATATGATAAGGAAGGAGTACCTTTAAATGGTTAATATAAGGGGGGAGGACTCTGGAAAATGGGGTTAAAAAAAGGAGCTGACTTTTGAATGTATTTATATAATGAGGGAAAACTAGCTCTGTGAAAATAGGGTTATAGATAAGGGGGAACGAGCTCTGTGATTATGGGGTTATATGATAGAGGAGAGGACTGGCCATAAAATTTTATATATAGGAAGAAGCTGAGCTCTGTGATAATAGGCTTAATTATAAGGAGAGAAGCTGATTTCTGTAAATATAGGGTTTATGATGGGGGAGGAGCTGAGCTTGATATATAGGTTTATAAAGAGGAGAGAACTGACTCGATATAAGGGGTTATAGATAGGGGGAGGGGGAGCTGCGCTCTTATATATAGGTTATATTAAGGGAAGAAGCTGACTCTGTGATATAATTTATAATAAGGAAGAACTGAGCTCTGTGAAAATAGTTAAAAAATAGAGGAAGAACCAAGCTCGGATATATAGGTTATATAGGGAGAGAACTGAGCTCGTAAAATATAGGGTTTAAAAAATAGGGGAAAAACCCAGAGCCTGTGATATATAGGTTTAATAAAGGGCATGATCGGCTAAAACCCTTTAAACCGCATTGGGACATACCATACAACAATTCAGTAAGGAAAATTTAGGGGGGGACAATTAAAAGGGAGCCTTGTAATCAGGTTAAAACTGCCTATCTCTATACCGGGGGCCATATTACCTGCACCGGGGACCATATTCCCCTGCCTAGCTATAACTAAGGCCATATTACCTGCCTACCCCAAAACTGGGGGCCATATTACCTCCCACAATCCCTGGGGAAAATTTAAACCTGCCTACTATAATACGGGGGGGCCATATTACTTACCTGTCTATATACTACTAGAAGGGGGCCCCATACTAAAGGGAAAGGACTTACCTACTTAAATAAGATCGGCCACTTACTAATTTTTTAATCTAATCTGGGCAGCTTTCTACTAATAGTGGTTTCCTCCCTTTAATGGCACAAATAGAGCCCAAAATTTTGGTTGGGAAACTTTCACGTTTTTTACTAACTTTTTTGTGTAAAAATCGCGGGGAGGAGTTGTGGGGGGGAGAAGACGTCATCGGGCTGGACCGATGAAGAAAAAAAAGAAACACCTCAGAAAAAAACCCTGTGAGTCCCAAATTAAAACTGCCCTTAAACATTTATATGTCTACAAAGCTCCTTTGTACAACTGCTTTTTCTACCAATAATGGTCCTGAATGGTGGGTAA
>JAODAL010019018.1:0-73158 GCA_025379985.1 Phyllomedusa bahiana
AAAGGGGGATTTTTTGGGTTATTATTCATTTATTTATTTTTTATATTTATTCTGTTACTAAAGCTATTTTAAAATAAAAGGAAATTGTGCTCATCTCGCCCTTCACCTCGGATCCAGCACTGTGTCGTCTTCCACCCTCTGAACAGGGACGTCAATGTTGGAACCGCTGACTGGCTGCAGTGGTCATGTGCCACTGTTTGTAAGTGACCATTGCAGACATAAACAGAAGCCCGGCCGAGCGTGAGTACAGCGTAGCTCTGGATGCAAGACGAGTATCAGTTTATTTAGTAAGAGAAAAATATATTTGGTTTAGAAAAAATAACCAGTCAGCCCCTTTAAAAATACAACTCATGAGGCTCTTGGAAAGCAGAGAGGAAATGGGGAAAACACAAGAGGCACAATGATGCTGCATTGGGAAGGGGGATGAGACAGTTTTCTGTAAATCAATGCTGGGACTTGTAGTTCTACCACACTGAGAATTCATTTACTGGTGCGGTCTGTAATAAGTGGGGATATCCTTGCCCTCTGTATACACCACTAGCTCGCCTAGTGCTGCACACTGCTGACTAAGCTGCTGCAGCACCTATTTATCTAATCTCATGACTACTGATCGCTCCATGAGGTTAGACACAGGATGTAGCAGGAGTCACCTTATCAGCAATGTGTAGGACATGCACTGGCCTGAAGCCTCTGAACTCCTGGATGGAGTTAATTACATTGTCTGCATGTGGGCTGCTCTGCTAAAGCTGTCAACTACAGCAGCCGAGCACAGAGGGGAGGGCTGCACACTGAATCTGCTAGAGCTTTAGAAGCTATCCTGACAGCAGAGTCACCTGATCAGCAGTGTGTAGAAGCATGCCAGCCTGCTAGCCCTTCTACATATTCTGGTGACCCCTGCTGTATGTCTGCCCCAGCTGTCTGCTCCTTCCTGTTACACTCTGCAGAGCACCCAGCAGGCAGGAAAGGGGGTGGGGCAGAGAGAATCCTCATTAAAGGAGTTGTCTCACTACAGGCTTTCAGTCTACTTCAGTGTGTCTGGCAGCATAGGGTTTTTGAATTCAGGGACGTGCTTCTTGTCTGCCTCTTCTCCACCCCCTTCCTCCCTCCCCTTAGCACACAGACAGCTCTCCTCCTCTGACTGCAGTAACTTCTATACAGCAGGGGAAGGGTGAGGGGGTTTGCTGCCAGAGTTAACCCTGTGTGTGCCTGCCTAGATCTGCTGCTCACTGCTGGATCACCTGCACTGTGCGGCTGCTGTGGCCGAGCTCTTGCTGCTCCTCTCCACAGAGTCAGGAGACAGCAGGGAGAGGGCTGATCTATGAGTGTGGAGAGGTCTGTGAAGCTGTGTATGCTAATAGCAGAGCAAGGGGGATGTAAGTGTTCCTATACCCCCAGCATACAAATCTCCACGGACATCTCAAGCAACAACAAACAAACCCTGTCAGAACAGACACAGGGCATCTGTGAAGTGTGTTACTATAATCACAATGTGTCACTAATACAGCAGAGCAGGGAGGGATATGAACCGTCCACATGCCCCCCTGATCTGTTCTATTAGTATAGTCAAAGCTCCACAGACACATCATGATTATAGTAACACACTTCACTGCTGTCACATCCATACATGACCCACAAGATCAGCCTCACCTCTGCTCTCCTCAATCTGTGTAGAGAGCAGGAAGGAGCAGGCACACACAGGGTTATTCCAGGCAGCACAGCTACACAGGAGCCAGAGCCCTCCCTTCCCTACAGAAGCATACTGGGTCGGAAGGGCTCTGTGCTCTGACCTGTATTGAGAAGCTGATGAGTCACCAGCACTGGCAGCCAGTGAGATAAAAATCAACAGGTCGAGGGCTATAGTGATTTGAGAAGCTGATACACTCCTACTAGCAGGGATAACTCAAAATCAGTAGGACATTTGTAATGAACATATATTGCAAAGCTGCTTGTTTTTTAAAGATCTTTTAATTAAAACCCAATCATTGTAGCGAGACAACCCCTTTAAAGGGGTTTTGCCAAGAAGTCAGTTCCTTACCCCTTATCTGATCAGGAGACAAAATTAACTCAGCATGCTGAGTCACGAGGGAGAGGGAGGGGGTCTGAGCAGAGATGCAGTGGCAGGAAACGTCTACAATGTTTACACAAATAATTACAGTAGAACCAGTGGATTCTCTATACAAAACACAGGATATTTCTCCACAGTCCCTTGCAAGCTCCTTTATGTTTCCTGTCATCAGATAAGAAGTGCATACAGCACAAGCCCCGCCAGATCAGCTCCTGGTCGTGTCTAATGTAAACTGTCAGGTAACTAAGGGCATGGAAAGAAAGCTGTAGCTCTCAAAGGCTTCACTTTTTGTAATCACATATATTTAGAAAAGTGATTTAATACCCATTTTGGAGGATCCGACGTCAACATTACATCGTGGCAAAACCCCTTTAACATCTCGTGCTTGCCTAAGGGGATTGTGGGAGCATGATGTCATGCCCTTAGGCATGCAGGAAACTTCCTGTTAGGCAATTTTCTCGCAGCTTATTGCCGCCGTAATTGCGAGGACGTATTTTGCCCGCAATTACGCCGGCTACCATGTAGCGGGGGCGGGATGGGGGGGGCTGGCAGCTCGCCGGCCCCATAGACATGCATTATCCACAGCACGTATACGGCTTGAATAAGTAGCATGTCACTTTCTCTATGAGAACTGTGGATTACCGTAATGTCCGAGATGTATTTCAGCCTGTAATTCTCGCAGTACGGCACGAATTACGGACTGAAATATGTCATAAAATAAGCCGTGTGAACATGGCCTTAGCCTGCCTGGTGGCAACCTCAGTATGAAGTCGGCTGTTTAGCATAGCAAGGTCGTGACAGATAAAGCCTGTTTTCACTAAGATTTTTTAACCATGTGTAATTAAAGAGTATTATTTTTTTAATAGCTAACAAGTTGTTTAATAAAAAATTTGGTGACAGGTACTCTTTAAGAAAAGATGAAAACAACACATACTTACCAAACGGAAATCTTTGCAGTGAAGTTTTGTGAACCATTGATTAAATGATAACGAAGCTATCGCCAGTGCAACATCACTAGAATTAAGAACTGGAATGTTAATTGTGTTACATTTACAAGAATTAACATTTTTTTGTCTTGTAATGTAAGCATTATTCCATTTTACCAATGTATGTTGCTTTAGGAGCTATAACATAGCTAAATATGACAACAATATGACAATATTTAGTTAGAATGTTGATCTTTACTAAAACTAATAAAATAAATATCAGGAAAACCCGACTTTACAAAACAGACTTAAAGGTTAATTAGCTTTAGTTATAAATGGAAAGTGTTGTCATTTATAGAGAACCTGTCACATAGATTATGCCCCCCTTGCTGAGGACAGAACAAGCTAGTGTCAGACCTGCTGTTTCCAGCGCTGTGTCCCTTATTCTGTAAGGTGCTGTAGTTTTAGAGTATTTAATGCTCAAATCTGCAGTTTTCAGACAGAAAAGAGTCATGAAAAGAGTCAGTTTTTTCATACCCCGCCCACTTGGGGCTAGCCCTGCCCACTTCACAACTGATTAACCTGTTACTTTGAATAGGTAGAACGATGGGAATAACTGCCAGGTGGGCGGGTCCAACCTTTTGTGGGTGGGGCTAACACCTGTTCATGAATAAGATTTTAGTATTAAATGCTCTAAAACTACAGCATCTTCCAGAATAATGGACACAGCGCTGGGTCACTAGTTTGTGCTGACATCAGCAAGGGGGGCATAATCTATGTGACAGGTTCCATTTAAGCAATCCCCCAGAGTGGAAATGCCACTCCAGAAATTCCTTTAACAAGTAAAAAGATGACAGAACAAAGATAATACACTTAAACAGCTATCTGCAATCCAACAGGCAGCAGCTAAGGCTACCTCCAGAGTCCACTGCAAGGCAAGATAGAATTTTCGCTAGAGACCCAGGTTGCTTCTGTAGAAGAGTATTCAAAAGCAAACTCAACTGGGAGATACAGACAGAACAAGTAAGGGAGACAGATGGTACAAGACAAAAGGTAAACAAACAACAGAGGAATCTAAGTCAAGCAAGCCAGGGTCAATGTCAGGAGAGTACATATAATCCAATCTTAACCCCTTACCACCGCAGCCAGTTTTTACCTCCCTGACAGAGCCAAAATTTTTAAAATCTGACGTGTCACTTTATATGTGAATAAAGGTTTGATACTTTTACCTATCCATGTGATTCAGAGATTGTTTTCTCATGACTAATTGTGCTTTACGATAGTAAGAAATTTTGGTCCATGCAATCCTTGTTTTTTGTGAAAAATATTAAAATATCGATAATTTGGAAACATTTGCCTTTTTCAAAGTTCAAAAAATTCTTCAATTAAGACAGATAGTTATTCCTTACAAAATAGTTTATAACTAGCATCTACCATATGTATACGGTAGATTGGCATCGTTTTTAAATGTCTTTTTATTTTTTTATGACATTAGGGGGCTTAGAAATTTAGTAGTAATTTGTTCAAAAAAATTCTCCAATTCTGCCATTTTTAGAGATATCCCATATGTGGCCCTATTGTGCTATTTTTCTCAAACACAAGCATCAGAATGGGAGGAGCACCTACTGGACTTTGGGGTCTCATTTTCATTACAGGTTTGTGGACTTTTCTATTGTGTAAAAGTAATAAAAAACTGTATAAAATTTATATCATTGTAATTGTACCGACCCCCATAGTAAAGTTATGATGTAATTTATACCATGCAGCGAAGGCTGTAAAATTGGAGCCCAAAAAACAATGACGGAACTGCGTTTTTTTCCCCTCATTTTCATGGCCCGGTGCTAAAAAAAACTATGTAGCACCTGTGCACCCAAAATGCACAATACACTCCTATAAGAGATCCATAAAGGGTTGTTAAATCCAAAATGGGGCGACTTCTGGAAGGTTTTACCTGTTATGTTACTTTGGGGGCTTTGCAAATGAGACCTGGCACCCACCAAAATCTACATTCCAAAAGCCAAATAGCGCTCCCTACCTTGTATGCCCTGCCATGTGCTCAAATAGCAGTTTACACCCACATGTAGGGTATTGCTGAACTTGGAAGTAATTGTGTAAAAAAATTTGGTGGGCTTGTTTTTCAGGAATCCTTTTAAAAATGAAACATTTTAGGCTAAAATTGCAGATTGTTGGAACTTTTTTTTTAAATTTTCATATCCTAATGCTAAAAAATTTTTATGAAACACCTGTGGGGTCGATATACTCACTGCACCCCTGGATATTTTCCTTAGGGGCTGTAGTTTCCAATATGGGGTCTTTTTAGGGGTGTTTATTAAGTTAGCTCCTTAGGATGTCCGTAAACCTGAAATGGTGCCTAAATAAACTTGTATTGAAATTAGATACCAGAGTCCAGTAGGTACTCCTCTTACTCTGAGGCTTGTGGTTGAGCCAAATAGCGCACTAGGGCCAAATATGGGATATCTCTGAAAATGGCAGAATCTGGGGAATCCCTATTAAGCTGCATTTACCTGGTCACATCTACCGTGTTCCAGTGAATAATGGCTAAAAATTGAAAATCTGCAAAAAAAAAGTTAAATTTCACCTCCACTTTGCTTTAATCTCTGTGACATACCTAAAGGCCTCGTTCACACAGCTTATTTTGCCACGGATTGGCGCCGTACTGCGCGCCGGATTTGCGCTGCAATACGGCGCCAATCCGTCGGAGTAATTACGGTAATCCACTGCTCTCATAGAAAACAGTGGATTCCGTCGCTCCTCCCCGCTCGGGAGAAAGTGACATGCACATTATTTACGGCGCGTACGCGCCGTAGATAATGCATTGTCTATGGGCCGGGGAGCGGCGCCCCCGCCGCGCTCCGGCCCCGCCCCCGTCCCGCCCCTTATTCACGCTGGATTTGTGAGCGCAATACGGCTCACAAATCCGTCGGGAATAAGCCGTATGAACACGGCCAAAGGGTTAACAAGCTTCCTAAACACTGTTGTAAATACTTTAAGGGGTGTAGTTTCTTAGATGAAGTCATTTACGGGGGTATCTAACATACAGGCCCCTCAAAGCCATGTCACAACTGGACTGGTCCCTAAAAAAATGTGTTTTTAAAAATTTTCTTCAAAATGTGAGAAAAGCCCCCTAATGTCGTAAAAAAAATAAAAGACATTTAAAAAATTATGCCAACCTACGGAGACATATGGTAGATGCTAGTTATAAACTATTTTGTGGTGAAAAATTATCTGTCTTGCAAGCAGAAATTTTAGCACCATTTTCATAAAATTTTGATATTTTTCACAAACAAACAAGGATTGTATGGACCAACATTTCTTACTAACTTAAAGCACAATGTTTCACGAGAAAACAGTCTCTGAATCACATGGATAGGTAAAAGTGTCGAAAAGTTATTCTCACATAAAATGACAAATGTCAGATTTAAAAAATATGGCTGTGTCAGGAAGGCCAAAACTGGCTGGATCCTTAAGGGGTTAAAGGGTTCTGTTTCCAATATGAGGTGTTTTTGGCATGTTTATTAAGTTTTAGCACCTTCTGATATCCACAAACCTGAAATGGTGCCTAAAGAAAATCGTAATGAAAATGAGAACTCATAGTCCAGTATGTGCTCCTCCTATTCTGATGCTTCTGGTTGAGCCAAATAGTGCACTAGGGCCACATACAGTATGGTATATGGCTCAAAATGGCAGAATTGGGGGAATTGATATTAAGTTGCATGTCCCTGTTATTATATACTGTGTTCCAGTGAATAATGGATAAATATTGAAAATCTGCAAAAAGGTGACATTTTGAAATTTAAACTCCACTTTGCTTTAATTTCTGTGAAATACCTAATAAACTTCCTAAATTCTGTTTTGAATAATTTAAGGGGTGTAGTTTCTCAGATGGAGTCATCTATGGGGGTATCTAACATATAGGCCTCTCAAAACCAAGTCAGAACAGGACTGGTATCTAAAAAAAATATATGTTGCAAATTTTCTTGAAAATGTGAAAAACTACTACTAAAATTTCTAAGCCCTCTAATTTCCTAAAAAAATAAAAAGACATTTAAAAAATGATGCCAACCTATAGTAGACATATGGTAGATGTTAAATATAAACTATTTTGTGTGGAATAACTATCTGTCTTACATGCAGAAATTTTTGAACTTTGTAAATGGCCAATTATTAATTATTTTTCACAAATATGGACCAACATTTCTTACATAGTTACATAGTTTGTAAGGCCGAAAAAAGACAAGACGTCCATCCAGTTCAGCCCATTCTGCTAAAGTGTTGCTAAAGTTCTTACTAACAATCACATGGATAGGTAAAAGTATAAAAAAGTTCTTCTCACATAAAGTGACACATCAGAGTTCAAAAATGGGGCTCTGTCAGGGAGGTCAAAACTGGCTGAGGTGGTAAGGGGTTAATTATTGCTACTTTTGCTGCTGTTATTCACGTGAATTAATGCGTTAGAATTAATCTTATGGGTTATTTAATGTGAAATGTGAATAGAAAAAATAATTTTAAAAAACAAATGCAGAAAAACACTCTGGGCCACATGAATGTACGGGGCTGCGCCTGTATTCTGGTGTCCTTTCATCCCAAAAACTGTCAGAGCCCTGTTCTCTAGCTGTATGAGCAAGTATACTCCAAAATTAAGCGCATTTTGTGGCTTCTGCAGCACTTTGTAATGCGTCCAAGATGTGGGGGGCGTTCTGGAGGTGTGTCACACCACAACCATATGATTCTACACATTTATGACTGGAGGAGAGAAAAACTAGGTGCATTACTGCTGGAACAGCCAGACCAACCTGAGTTGTCATTGTGGAATTGGAAAGTGCCAAATCTATGACCCGCTGTAGAACGGCGCTGTTTATGCAATGCAATAGGCTGTTTAAACAATTGCGCCACCTAGTGGTGATGCACCCTAGGGAAACTCAATGGTAAAGTTAAAAAAAAAAATATTCTGGTGGCAGGAAAGAGAGGACACTGGCCGTATGAGATTCCAGGATCTCACCCCCTCCAATACCGGGGGGCTCCATACACTCACAGGGGCTTCCCCCTCCTGGTCCACCGGAACCTCTTGGGCAGCGTTCCCTGCGCATGGACCATCCCCACCACAAGTTGCCACGCTGTGCTCGCAGCCGCTGCAGGATTCTGGACTGTGCCCTGTGCTCCGTGAGGGACAACTGGGGGCTGCTACTTCACTCACATCCGCAGGTCGACATCTGGCGACCGCTTCCGTCAAGGGCAGACATTTCCTTAATGGACGAACGAATAGTCGACAAATTTAGTCAGGAGTTCGCCCACTTTCGTATGGAACTATCCGCCCTGCATTCCACTGTGGACGGGTTGGAACAGGCGCAGATCCAGACCTCTACCTCTCTCTCTTCTGTGTCCGAGACAGTGGCGCAACATTCTGTTCAACTGTTCTCTCTACAGCAGCACCTGGATGATATTGAGAACTGCAGCAGGCGCAACAACCTGAGAATTAGGGGCCTTCCGGAATCTATCCCTAATGCTGACCTGTTCTCGGTCGTCACCGCTATATTTAATGACCTCTTGGGCCGTCCACCTTCCGCTCATATTGAAATTGTCAGAGCTCATCAGGCCCTAAGGCCGCCCAATCCAGATGATCCCAGGCCGCGCGACGTTATATGCCGGGTCCACTTCTTTGCTATGAAAGAAGACATTTTATTCGAAGCCAGAAGACGCAAGTCGCTAACATTTCAGGGTTCCCCCATTCGGATTATGCAGGACCTGTCCAGACTCACCCTAGCCCAACGAGCATCCCTCAAGCCGCTTCTGGACATTCTCCGGGAAAAAAATATTCCATTTTACTGGGGGTACCCCTTTACTCTGCGCATCCGGACGGACAAGCAAGTTCTCACAGTACGCTCGGCTGAGGACATTCCACCGGTTCTGCAGTCTCTAGGCATTCAAGACCTATCCTTCCCGGACTGGCCTACACTATCATCACTCACGTCCAGACCCACAATGCGGAAGAGGCAGCTTCAGTTGGTTTCTGTTCCACCAACTCTTGCTGGACCCAGAGGAGGTAGAGACAGACAACGATGACCTGGGGGTTCCTCGACCCAGGACCGGCGAGGTCCGCCCTCTGTCCAACCTTCTTAACAACCACTCGTGAGATGCACGAGGTGACCTCTACTCTGCCACTTGTCGTGAGGGTTTTGGGGCACCCTAGAGGTCGGTTTCTACGCCGAGTTTCACAGGACCTTGAGATGCTAGTAACATACATAATCAATGTCTCTCTCTACTGGCACACTGTATGGGTCGAGTACTCTATGCCCACTGGGACCCTTAGGCGACGGTCTCAATGTGTTTGTTTTCCCTACTAGAAGGTGCCTATCCTGTTTGTATTCCCCCTCACAAAGGTGACAGTTTGGCTGGTTATTTTTCTTTTTCTTTTCCATATTTCACTGCGGGTAATGGGGAGCCCCCTCTCTGCTGTTACGTACTACCACATTCCCCCAGTAGGTGGGACTCCTGCTTTGAGTATTCTAAACTTGGCAGGGTGTTAGTTCCTTGTTTTTTGTTCTTTGTTTAGTAACCGCACAGGGCTTTTGTTCCTGCTTCTTGATGTTTTTTTGTGTGTTATGTGTTTGTTGGTGTGTGTGTGTTTCTCCCCCTTTTTTTTTCTCTATTCGTCTCCCCTCTTTTCTTTCTCCCTCTCTCTATCCCCGCACGCACAGACAACAACTGGTTAGGAGACTTGGCATGACTGCGCATTGTCTATTACTATGTCGCAACCGCCTTCCACAGCGGTGGATTTACGCATTGCCTCGTTCAATGCCAAGGGACTGAATACTCCTGAAAAGAGAGCGCAGATTCTCCACCATTTCCACCGGGCCAGAGCGCAAATTGTGTGCTTCCAAGAAACACATTTCAAGGTAGGACATGCCCCTATTATTAAAAACAAACACTTTACCTCTTGGCACTTTGCCAACTTTTCCGAGTCCAGGTCCAGGGGGGTTGCCATAGCCATTCACCGCTCCCTGGCCCATCAGGTCATCAGCTGCACTGTTGATCCGGGAGCACGCTATCTGATCCTAGTAATTTCCATTAGTGGGCAAATTTTCACAATTATCAATGCTTACGCTCCTAATATGGGCCAAGCGGGTTTCCTTGAGACATTAGTTGACACCGCTCTCCCCTTAGTTCAGGGGACTGTCTTGCTCTGCGGGGACCTCAACATTACCCTAGACCCCACTCTGGACAACTCCTCCGGGAAATCATCTTTGTCATATTCGGTTATCAAGAGGGTGAAGAGGGCTTTTCTATTGCTCCAGCTTTGCGATTCCTGAAGGATGTTGCACCCCACGGATAGGAATTATTCCTTTTACTCTCCTCCTCATGGCTCTTATAGCCGTCTGGATTACATTATGATTCAGCACTCAGCTCTACCCTTGCTGGTGTCCGCATCCATCGGTAATATCCTATGGTCCGATCATGCTCCCATATTTTGCACTGTTCGACTTCCGGCTCTGCAAGAAAAAATTTGGAACTGGAGGCTGAACGAGTCCCTTCTTTTGGACGCTCCTTGCGTTGCGGAGATTGAGCGGACCATCTCTCAATTTACATCTCAACATGTTCAGGACCCTAACCCAGCAATTACTCAATGGGAAGCGCTTAAATGTGTGATTCAGGGGGTCCTGATCAAACATGGATCCAGGCTCAAAAAGGAGAGATCTGCCAAGCTCAAGACAGCTCTTGCTAAGGTTTCTGCTCTAGAAACAGCACATAAAAGCGCCCTCTCCCCCACCGTTCTCCGGGAGCTGCAGGAGGTGAAGCGCCTTCTGGAGGCAGCATGGGGACGGCTCATGCAAACATGCCGTAGTAAATTCTACGAGTATGGCAATAAGAGCGGACGAATGCTCGCCAGGGCGGTCCACGCCCAGATAGCGCAGTCCTATATCCCCTCGATTAAAACTACCACAAATTCGGTGGTTCACCATACGGACGAGATTGCCCACTCTTTTCATGATTTTTACTCTAAATTATACAATTTATCTCCTCCTCCCCTCCCACACCAACCAGATGTTTTTCCCCACCCTTCCTTATCATCCAGAGTACCAACCAAGATTGTAGAAAAATTAGAGGAGCCCTTCTCTTTGCTGTAGCTAAAATCTGTTATCAGGGACCTTCCAGGAGGTAAGAGCCCAGGGCCGGATGGCTTTACAGCTCAGTTTTTTAAGACTTTCCAGGAACCACTCTGTCCCTTACTCCTGGAGGCTTTCAACTCTATCACGGCAGACTCCCCTTTCCCTGCTCAAGCCATGCTGGCGCACGTTGCTGTCATACCTAAACCTGGAAAAGATCCTCAGTCTTGTGGTAGCTACCGTCCCGTCTCATTGTTAAATGTTGATCTTAAAATGTATGCGAAAATGATCTCTAACAGACTCAATCCACTCCTGAACTCCATTGTCCATTCGGATCAGGTGGGCTTTGTTCCGGGCAGAGAGGCGCGCGATAACACGCTCAAGACTCTTGATATTATTCACTATGCCCGCACTCATAAAATACCCCTTCTGGTCCTATCCCTGGATGCAGATAAGGCATTCGACTGTATTTTGTGGCCTTCCCTCCATCAGACTCTTACCCAGATTGGATTGGGCCCCTCCTTTCGCTCTAGGATAGCAGCTCTGTATCGTACGCCCTCTGCCTGTATCAAGGTTAATGGTGTCTTGTCTGACCCCCTCTCCATCTCAAATGGGATGAGGCAGGGTTGTCCCATATCCCCCCTACTGTATGTTTTAGTAATGGAAAGCCTGATGGCGACCATCAGATCTAACCCTGATATCTCAGGTATTGCGATTGGGGCAAGGGAGTACAAGTGTGCTGCATTCGCAGATGATCTTCTGGTTTATATTTCTAATCCACACGTGTCCCTCCCTTCCCTGATGGCCGACATCAGAAGCTTTGGAACCTGGTCTAATTTTAAAATTAACTTCTCCAAATCAGAGGCATTAGGCCTCGGTATCAGCCCACGGGACCGGGCCTCCCTTCAATCTAATTTTTCTTTCAAATGGCCTCAAACTGGTATTTCTTACTTGGGGATACACATATCGGAGGACCTCTCGAAACTCTTCTCTAACAATTTCCTTCCCCTCCTAGCCAGAATTAAAAGAGACCTAGATATTTGGGACAAAAAAGAGCTGTCTTGGTTTGGCAGAATTAACTTGCTCAAGATGACTATCCTTCCAAAATTCTTGTACCTCTTCCAAACGCTTCCCATACATATACCGGTTACGTTTTGGAGGAAGGTGCGACAGTGTTTTAATTCTTTTGTCTGGTCCACCCAGAGGGCAAGGATTGCGTATGATATGCTTATTAGGCCTAAAGACTCTGGGGGGGCTGGCCTATCAGCTTGCCGGCTGTACTACTTGGCCTCGGCCTATTCGCGCTTTATAGCATTGGTCTCAGAGCGGGATAACAAAGCATGGGTGGGACTGGCAGAGGATCTTAGTTTGTCGGCGGTGGCGGTCCTCCCCTGGACCTGGACTACTGCACTCCAAAATGAGTATTCTGCTTCTTTCTGTGTTAGGCATACACTAGCTGTCCTTTACTCACACAGGAATTCCTATAACCTCATAGATCGAGGAGGCCCCTGCCTGCCGATTACAGACAACCCTGACTTTCCCCCGGGTGTTTCATCGAATGCTTTCCTGGGTGGCACGAAGCAGTCCCCCCTGCGTTTCTGCACAGTCTCCTCCGGGGGAAAGCTAAAATCGTTGGGTGAGATCCTCGAAGGGAAGGTGGTCTCTGGCTGCGCTCCTTTCCAATTTTTACAACTTGCTAATTTCTTTAATAAACGGAAGCCTCACATAGATCTGTCCAGACCACTAACGGTTTTTGAAAGGGCGGTAGTTTCTCCCACAAGCTCGAGACACTCCCTGTCACTCATGTACAAGCTGTTAATATCCATTCACTCCAAGCAACTCCCTCTTTACTGTCAAGGCTGGGAAAGGGAACTAGGTCTCTCCTTCACTGCAGAGCAATGGGAACGATGCTTTCAACTAACCCATAGGGCAATGATTGCCTCCAAACACCAGGAGACTTGTTTTAAAATCCTGTCGCGATGGTATAGGGTCCCCTCTGTCCTGCATACAATGTTCCCATCAGTTCCGGATATTTGCTGGAGGTGTGGGAAGGATAAGGGAACTCTGCTTCATGTGTGGTGGGGCTGCCCCTTGCTCAGAAGCTTTTGGCTCGCGGTGCTGGAGGTAATTGAGGAAGCTACTGGCATCTCAATTCACAATTCCCCGGAGGCACTCTTGCTCTTTATGTTTCCCATGCCTGTTAGCAAATTGAAAAAATCTCTTCTTAAACACCTATTGCAAGCCACTAAAACGGTAATCCCCCGACGATGGAAATCATCTTCTCCTCCATCCCTGGAAGAGTGGTTTGCAGAAATCAACTTTGTGCAAGGAATGGAGGAATTAATGGCCCAAACTCCTGAACAAGCACACCGATTCAATAGAACTTGGTTTAGTTGGATGTCCTTTAAGAATTCTCCTTTATACCTCTCCATCACTTCCTAAAGTAACACTACTTTAGTTGTTCTTTGAACTTGAATCTTTCGTGAGCAAGTTCTCCCCCCCCCCTTCTTTCTTTGTTCTTGTGTTTTGTTTCGTTTTGTCTCTGCTTTTGTCTTGTTCATTTGTTCTGAATGAATGTAGGTGTTGTAATGTCTTTTCCTTTATGTGGACTTATAGGCTACTCATGCTTTCTTCATGTGTAGTCTCTGGGTATACGATCCTATGTAGAAGGGTGCTTACAGGACCCTGTTGTTGTTTAGGTTTCTCTCAGTTCTTTCTTATGCTTAAATGACTCAATTTATGCCAACTTGCATTGCTTACGACAGAATTATGTGGCTGCCGGTACTTGAATATTTTGTACGCCACTCCGATACTGGCGCTTTCCTTCCTTCTATTCTCTACTGGTATTGGAATTTTGTCTGTTCATTGCCATTATGTTTTATATGCATGCATATTGGATATACACAAGTATGTATTACATATGACGTTTTGTTATAAATAAAGCTTTCTTTTCAAATTAAAAAAAAAATAAAAAATTATTAAAGTGTAAAAAAAAGAAAGCTTCAAATCACCACCCTTTTGGAATTTTACAAATAAAAAATAATAAAAAAAAGTTAAGCAGAGTTGGTATTGCCACATCTATAAAAGTCCAATCTGTTAAAATATAACCTAATTTATCTCATATGCTGAACACCGTTACATAGTTACATAGTTAGTAAGGTCGAAAGAAACACATGTCGATCGAGTTCAACCAAGGGTGAGGAAAATGTGGGTGAGGGAGAGAGACAAGGACTTAAAGCCCAGGCTCTCCACTGGTTAATGCCCTGGAACCCACAAGGCAAGAACCAACCTGCTCCAGTATAGACCCTATATCTGACCCCAGCGCCGCCACCAGCCAGGATCCAGAATTTTACCTAGCTACGTACACATTAATATTCTTTAGTTCCAGGTACGTAGCTAAGCCTTTCTTGAAGAAAAAAAAAATCCAAATGGAAAAATTGCATTTTTTTGGGTCATTTCACGTTCCCTAAAAATTGAAATAAAAGTGGTCAAAAAAGTTGCATGTATTCCAAACTGGTAGCAATAAAAAGTACACTTCAGCATGCAAAAAATGCACCATCACTCCATAGGTAGAAGTACTAAAAAGTTATCGGTCGCAGAAAATGCCGCTGTGGCTAAAATTGGAGCAATTGAAAATGTTAGGATACCAAAAGGTAACATGTTTGGCATTGCCTAATTCTTATGAACCTGTAGAATACAGATAACACATCATTTTTACAGAAGATTGAACATTGTAAAAACAAAACTCCCACAAACGTGGCACAAGTACGTTTTTTGAACATTTTGTTCCACTTAGAATTTTGTCCTGCAAAATTAAAGCCCTCATATTTCTATGTAGGTGGAAAATTACAAAAGTTATGGCTCTAGGAAGGCGAGGTGGGAAAAACGAATGTAACAAAAATAATAGGCCTTGACATTTATTACATCACCCAGGAACAGTCTTTTCTCTAATTAACCCTAATCTTGCTAATCTTTCTGGGTATTGCAGTCCACCCATCCTTTTATTATTTTTGTTGCCCGCCTTTGAACCTGTTCAAGCTCTACAATGTCTTTCCTGTGAACTTGTGCCCAAAACTGTACCCAATATTCTATTTGTGGTCTGATCAGTGATTTGTAATAATGGAAGATTAATGTTCTCATCATGTGCATTGTGGGGGTAATATTTATATCTTTTATACTTTTATCTGATTTTTATAAATATGCTTAAATTGATCTTTGTTTTAGGCAGTCCATAAGGGCAGGATGTATGTATAAGATCCTCACAGAAAGGGTTGAAGTTGAGGGTTCCTTTCTTACTGAGACTCTGTGGAGTAATTTGATTAACACCATATGTGTTTGACTGAAGAGGCCATTCATCCATTCATTGAAATCTTACTCCCTGACGAAGGTTCTTTGTTTCAGTAAGGAAACACCCAGAGGTGGTTCCATATGGAAATGTTAACTTTAAACCAACATATAGGCACTAAATAGTTTTTTTTAAGGGAAAAACAAATTGGCTAATGTATTCTAGCATAAAAAGAAGGGTTGTAAAACGTTAGAATTTACTTGGAGCTGGGGAGAGACACAACTTGGAATAGTATAGGCAACATGCTGTATATTGTGTGTATCCAATGCTTGCATTGAATAAATCTTGAATATTTTTACCTTCAACTGATTTTTAATTTGAAAACCTGATAAACATCTGAAATGCTTTATTAAGCCATGACAAAATGGCTTCCCTGGGTGGGCAGACAACAGATTTGGGCATCCGTACAACCAAGGGCTGATCAATACTTGAACAGCAGAATAAGCAGCTGCACATCAAATCAAAAAGGTAAACAATATATTTTATATCTGCTTACAATATTTATTCTGTCTCTTCAAGTATTGCTTCCCCATCCGGCTGTTTTTCCAAATCACTATAGAAGTCTGATCCAAGAACCTTGATAAATATAGGAGAAGATGTAATCGTGGTTCTATATTCAAGTATATGTGTTGGCTGAGTATACCACAGCATTTTGTGTGGAGTGAATGGTCTGACTTTGTGTTAGCTTTACTTTCTGTGAAAGGTCACACGGCTGCATATGATGATGTCCTGTGTGTGAGAACAAAGGAAATTCCTGAGGGAGGAGGAGTCAATGTCTCCATGAGTAGGTCTGAACAGATATTGACAGCACAGTGATTTTGGGTTGGTATATAGGTGTGTACTGCTCTTTATATTTAATATAATGGCTACTGTAGAGAACAGTGATTTTGTTGCAGCTGTACTCTGACTGTACCAAAAAGATGAAATTATCATTACTATTTTATCCCAGGTAGGTGGAGTAAAGAGTTTTTTTTGTTTATTGTTAGGAACCAGAATGACTAGAATTTTGGTTCTAGTCAGAGGTAGCAAGCTAACGGGTGGTGTGACGACACCATAGATTATAGCTATTTAGCTCTTGTATTGTTTGAAGTTGGACGTTTTGAAGTAGCAAAATGCTGGAAAGTCTTTATATAAGTGAAAGGTTTTAGTTGTCACCTGTATATAATGCGTTTGGTGAAGGTACAATGGCATGTGAGATAAGTATTCAGTGTAGTAGTTGATAAAAGAGAAAAACCGTCCTTATTTCTCTCCAGATTAAAGAGCTCATTAAATATTAGTAAATAAATTGGGAAAGTTTTCAAATTTGGAATATTCCTATGTTTTAACCAATTTTAAATTACCAGGAATGTCACTTACTGTCTTTTTCCCAAATGTCACTTTTAGGTGGAGAAGAGCAGCTTAACAATTAACCTTGTGTTCTCTTGTAGGAATTAAGAGATGATTTTTTTTATAATGATTTGAAGTTAAAGATTCTAAAGCCTAGGGAATATTTTGATTTTGATCATTGCCATTGTTTTGTTTTTTGTGGCATTGATATTTTGTTTTGTTTTTTGTTTTCTTCTTTTCATTTTGTTTAGTTTGAAGTTTTTTGTGTTATATGTGTGGAAATGTATGAAGGAACCTTGGTTTCTTTCTTAGTTTTATGTTAGTTTGATGTTAGTTCTTTGTTCGTCTGGCTAACTATTTGTTTGTCTGTCCTGTTATATGTAAAGCCATCTAGTCCTAAATGGTGTGTGCAGCTGGTGAGCTTTTTACAAATGATGGTAAGCAGAGAGGTACATGCTGCCAGACTCAGGGGGTTGGGCCATGGGAAGAGCCAATGATTGTAAATCTTCCAGAAACAGCATCCAGTTTGTGAGAAGTCATCTTTTTGGGACATTGTTAAATGTATTTTCCTTGAAGTTAAATATCTTCCCCCAAAATTTTTCCTATTTAGAATGTTTATCTTCCTATAAGTTTTTGGGTTTTCCTGAATGTTTTTGGGACTAGCAGGTGACTGCAGAGAAAGGTTCACTTAGCTTCCTCTTCCTTATGTATTTTTCCTGAAGAATGTATTATAAATACCTTAACATTTAGCCTGAGATGCTTTCTACTTTCTTAAACTAACCAATAAGATATACCAGGAAGGGAAGATCTCTCCATAAGGAGAGCACCGAACGAACGGCTTGAAGAGTTTTTGTTTTGCCTTTTCGCCCTCTACTTAGCATCTGCATATCACAAGGCATTATGGGAAAGGGGCTGAGAAGCCCACAGCGCCAGCCAGCCAGTATCTTCTCTACTCTGCACTGAAGAGGGACAAAAATCCCGAAACAGCGTTGTCTGTAGATGAGAGATACTGGCTTGGCTAAAAAATCCTTTTTGCTTTCTCAAGACTCGGTGGGTCAAAAGCAAATTGAGGATTTGTTACAACCAACAGAGGGCGCTGTGGGCTTCTCAGCCCCTTTCCCATAATGCCTTACAATAAGATATACAGCAGTTCTGTCCTCAGTGGATATCACCTGACAGTAAGGACAGTAGTGTACATGGATGACTAATGTGAAGAGGGTGCACAATCTCTGTTTTGTTTTTGTTTCTTTTAGCTGATCAAGGGCTTGAGCCTCAAAAGACAAGTTAAAGTTTTTGCAGACAAAGGTTACCTTCTAGGACACTGCTTATCAGCTGGTGCTAGGCACCTGACCAGAGACCAACTACAAATACAGGACCTGACTTGGGGAATCTAGCGCAACTCAGGATATTCCTGGGTTTCATATCATATTGTAAAATAGAAAAATATAGAAGTACAAAATTGCTCACTAGGTTAAGCCTTATACTGTTATGGCTTCCTCTCATAATACGACCCTTCTCCATTAATACTTAATACCACAAAACACCAAAGAGAGTATAGGGTCAAAATTATACAAATCTTTATTAATTAAATCATTAAAACAATTCCCATTAAAAATTGAGGCATAAATGGAAAAATCCCATAACTGCAGGCACATAGGGACCCCCCATATACAGTAGTATGATAGATATAATGATTGTAAGGATAAATAGTAAACATACTAATGTCCAATTCAATAAAAATCACTGTACCACGAATATATCTTACATCACATATCCGTATCATCCCATTTTTTTAATATGCATTTTAAAAAACAATCAATAATTATCTCAATATGATAGTAAATACACTCTATCCAAAGGCACAGGAAAAATATTAGAACGAGCGAAGTAATAATAATTTCTTAAATCATCCTTACCAATGGGGGAACCCAGGCCAGCCACCCCAACGCACGTTTCACGTCCCTTGCTTCGTCGGGGTGGTAATGAAAGTTTGTCCCTTCCCTGTATAAATACTATTGTTATGAGTGAACACACCTGAGGCACATCTGCGGTGCATGTGCTCTGTTCGGAGGGAGCAGCGTCCAATGCCCCACTTTCGGCAACCCCGCATCTATGCGCATGCTTGGAAGAAATTAACTTCCGGACATGGGCACGGCACGTAAAGATGCCGAAACCGGAGCGGGCGGGAGCCGTCATCCCCACACAGCGCACGCGCCCTGCCTCTCCTGGTGTCCTAATATCGCGAGTAAAGCTCAACACATATTCCTGTGCATATTGCCTATGTTTACTCTACTTAACTTCACAAAAATTCCTTCGTAGTGACACACAGTGTCCAGCTCTGTTTACATGACTTTAGATAACGGGATCAATCCTGAGTACAAAAATTGAATGAAGGTTTTTAAGGAGGATCCCATCTTGGTTTTAAGTGATGACAGCACGGAGATAAAGGAGATAAAAACAAAATGGAAAGAAATTCTCCATAGGAGAGTCAAAATTTGGTGGAATAAAGCATTTTTGGAGAGGTACACGTCAAGGGGCTTAATATCAAGGGGCCTGAGAGTTAGAGTTCTCCCATCATTTGTAGCAGAATATGAGATATTTAAAGGGAAATGGGAGGAACTAGCAAATAATTGCTCTAGGGGTTTCATGGAGTTATTGATTCAGTCAAATGGGGCCATATTGGAGGGTATAGAGACAGAAATGGCCGAGGTCCAATTGAAAATGAAAAAAATCTTTTGTCTAAAGATGAGATTTACCTTGAATTGGAGAAAGATTATACAAAATGGGAGAAGGAGACTTGTGATATTAAAACAAAAATATTTCAGAGAGATGTGAATGATTTACATCTGGGCCGTATTTATAGATGGCGACAAAATGGCGAGAGATCTCAGTCAAGATCCAGATCTGGATCAATGTCTTCAACTATGTCATATGAAGACCATGCACGTCTATGACATAATAGGGAACATCAGACTAATGTTCAGGGAGAAACCTCGGGATATCCCAAAAGGGAGAGAAATCCTCCAGGACATGGCATTGTTCCTACTCAGGAAATGACGAAGAAAAAACTAAAAGAAACAAACTTAAGGTGATTAACTTATCCTCACATACATTATCTGAAGCTCAGTATGAGGTGTTGAGTTTGGGGTTGACTTTTTCACCTACTAATCAATTTCATTTTTTTACAGCGTTAAAGGATTTGCATTTATTTGCAAGAAAGCTAAGTTTTAAAAAACTGCATGCTAACAAAGAGGCTGATAAATCATTTCCAATGGAGGAAGAGAGGGGTGCTGTTGCTGTTCTGGAGGAACGATTGTTGGAGCAGAACGAGTCCCCGTCAGGTAATTTTCCAACATGCTTACTTTCCAAGTCATCTAGCTTTCCTCCCTTGTCCCTCCCATGTCCACAGGTAGAAATTTTTGTAAGACTAGGCAAAAATGATATGAAGAAGCTTTCTGGGAATCGTGGTAGGGATAATCTTACCCGACAGCAGAGAAATGCTCTTAAAGAATTAGTCATTGAAGAATGTGGCATTTAAGACAGCGGACAAGGGGATAAATATAGGGATTTGGCCAGTTGAGAAACATGAGACGGAAGCGTTGCGCCAATTTAGGGATAAACAGACATATAAAAAGTTATCCCATAATCCAATAGAGAATTGCTCCTGTGAATTGTTTACCATAGTGGATAATGCATTTCAATTAGGTATAATCCCCAAGAAAGGTTGTGAGAACTTATTGGTTAAATTTCCAAAGATTCCAACTCTGTATTTGCTCCCCAAGATTCACAAGGATCCCATCGACCCGCCTGGACGTCCAATTGTGTCAGGAATAGGTGGATTATGTGATCCTGTATGTAAATGTATTGATTATTACTTGAAACCATTGGTGGAGTTACTACCATCATATGTACAGGACACTATGGACAAATCTGGGGTGTTGAATCTCGGGTGTATTTGGTAACAGCAGATGTAGAATCATTATATATCAGTATTCAACATCATGATAGACTTAATGTGGAGGAATATTTCTTGAGATCGAGTGGTCTTGATCCAGATTTGTGTAATTTAATTCTTGATCTCTCGAGATTTATTCTGACACACAATCTGTTCTTATTTAGGGACAATTTTTATGTCCAGTGCCAAGGAACGGGCATGGGAGCTGCACGTGCTCCGGCATATGCAAATTTATTTATAGGATATTGGGAGAGACAGATATTCCATGATGATGTTAACTTGGCAGCAGATTGTGTTCAGTGCTGGCAGATATACATCAATGATGTATTGTTTTTGTGGCGTGGTTCAATGTCTCAGCTAACTACTTTCATGAATAATAAGAAACAAACCAACAACAATGTTCATTTCATTACAACATTTAACCATCAATGGTCTTAATTGCACAATATTTTGGTAAAACACTGTGGGGTATTAAAAACAGACCCAGTACTAGCCAAAGGGATTACGGATTACCCTTTAATGACGGCAAGAAGGTCACCCAATTTAAGAGACTTGGTTAAAAGTCACTATGCTATCCAAAATTGTAACCCATTTAGTACTCGCAGTCCAGTGCAAGTTTTTTTTCCATGCGGAAGATGTGTTGCCTGCCCCAATATAGTTAGAACTAATGTTTTTTCCACAATAGACGGTAATCGGGAATTTCAGATCCTCCACTATATCACACGTAATATGAAAAATGTGATTTATGTGGCACGCTGTCCAGGTCCCAAAATATATGTTGGGATAACAACAAGAGAATTAAAAATTTGCACAAGAGAACATGTGCGTGATATTTTGGGTGTAGATGATGTTGCCAAATTAAAAACCCTCCCAAGGCATTTTTCTAGGTACCACAATTGTGACCCAAAAGGGTTAAAAGTGTGAGAAAAAGACATGGTAAATTTGGGCAATTGAGGAGGTAATGCTATGCGTTTAGAACAGAAATAAACTAGGTGGTTTATATCCTTGAATTCCATGGCCCATAATGGATTGAATGAGAAACTGAATTTTGCCCCATTTATCTGACTTATTGTTGGATGACATATCCTTGGTATTGGGACCCTTAAGGTTGATGTACTCTAACGGTATTTAATCTATTATGATGATTAACTCTAGGTTAGTGCTCCTTTTTTTCTCTGTGCTGTCATCTGATTTTTAATTGGTTCTTAACTGTATTTCTTTTTGTATTGTCTCTTCTTAGTGTTTACTTATGTAACAGACATTGTTCGAACAATCTACAGTATGTCGGCCTATGTGGCCTATATAACAACTACAGCTTGGTTGAATATGAGATATAACTTCTACAATTACAATGAAAATTACTGACAAATAAGAAAATGAAGCAACTAAGAATTTTGAATATGTGTAAAATTGAGATGTTTATTATGTGATTATAATTTATTAGTGATAAGCGATTGTGTCAACAATCGTTATCGGGTCGATAGTCGATATCGGCAATTATCATGTCGATAGTCGATTATCACAAAAGCTTCATTCTTACACCCAAACAGGTGAGGAGAAGCAGGAATTAACATCCACAACAGTGAACTGGATATGTTCTACATCTTAGGCAAAACAATTAAGCTATAAGAGTCACAGAAAAATTTCATAGGCTAAAATAATTCATTATGTTCAATGGCTAACCGAAAACATGAGGACGGCGTAGCCACAGCAGGTACAGTGGTACCAGCAGCTTCGGGGCACCTTTCACACAAAACAAGACACCAGTATTGGAAATTGCACATGGGAACTGGCAGGAGACCCCTATCACTTTTTGCACCAAAATATGATAGATATGGCGGTTTTGGCACCACTGACAACAGGCGCCAGTTACTATAAAATATCTGTAACCAAATTTGTGTACAAGGGCGCTATTTGCGCCAAACTGAGACGCTCGGACTTCAAAAGAACTATTTAAAAGTTATATGGATTAGATATGGTGGTTTTGGCACCACTGACAACAGGCACTAGTTACTAAAAAATATCTGTAACCAAATTTGTGGACAAGTGCACTATTTGCACCTAACTGAGACGCATGGACTGCAATAGAACTATTTAAAAAAGTTATATGGATTAGATATGACAGTTTTGGCACCACTGACAACAGGCACTAGTTACTATAAAATATCTGTAACCCAATTTGCGTACAAGGGGGCTATTTGCCACAAACTGGGATGCACAGACACCAATAGAACTGCAAAAACAAAAGGGACAATTTCACCTCAGTTGGGAGGTCTGCTGGCTAGAGATGGGCGAATCGATTCTAACGAAGTGGAATTCGGTTAGAATTTTAGGAAAACTTTGGTTCTGCACGAAGTCGAAGTTTGGGGTGATTAACGGCTACACTTTCTCACCAGCTCCACAAGTCCGCTGCCTTGTGATAACCTTTGACTCCAACCTGTCCTTCAAACCGCACATCCAAGCCCTTACCGCTGCCTGCCGCCTGCACCCGAAAAATATCTCCCGAATCCGCTCATTCCTTAACCTTGAAAGCCCAAAAATGCTGGTCCACGCACTTGTCATTTCCTGCCTAGATTATTGCAACATCCTTCTCTGTGGCCTCCCATCTAGCACTCTCGCTCCCCTCCAAACCATCCTCAACTCTGCTGCCCATTTTATCCATCTCTCTCCTCGCTACTCCTCTGCTGCTCCCCTCTGCCAATCCCTGCACTGGCTATCCATTGCCCAGCGAATCCAGTTTGTTAGTAACCTTGACCTACAAAGCTCTCCATAACCTCTCTTCTCCATACATCTCTGCCTTAATCTCTAGATACCTCCCGTCACGCAATCTCCGCTCCTCACAGGACCTTCTTCTCTGCACTTCTCTTATCAGCTCCTCACATAATCGTCTCCAAGACTTCTCTCGTGCTTCCCCCATACTCTGGAACTCACTGCCTCAACACCTCAGACTCTCCCCCACGCTCACTAGCCTCAAAGGTAACCTGAAAACCTATTTCTTCAGGATTGCCTATGACCAACATTAACCGTGTTGCACCGCTCCGCCCCACAAACACGTCTGCCCCTCACCTTCTGTCTCTTCCCACCTTCCTTGTAGACTGTAAGCCCTCGTGGGCAGGGCCCTCTCTCCCTCTGTACCAGTTGTTAGTTACTTATTGTCAATTTGTAATTGTTTGACCAATGTTATGTATGTAACCACCTCCAATGTACAGCGCTCTGGAACCAAGGGCGCTCTAAAATAAATAATAATAATAATAATAATAATAATAAATTTGCGGGAACAAAGCGTGTTTTTTATTGCTAAAATGGCCACAAGCCCATGGCGTGACATGGAACAGCGAACTCTGGGAGGAAGAAAGGATCACCCTCAATGGCATGTGCAGACATGAAGCCAATTAGAGACCGGCGGGCTTCTATGACGTCACAGCACTATAAATAAGGATGGCACGCTCTCTCCTCACAGTTCTCTCATTGTACCCTGACATAAGCGTCCGTCTGCTGCTGCTGCTGCATAGCTCTCACTCAAAGCAAATTGCTTTTATCAGCGATTAGGGGGGGGGTTGAGAGGGGATAACCCCAGAGGTCCAACAGAAGACTATGAATTTCTCACCAGCGTTCTGTATCTGCTGAAAAAAGCTGCTTTTATCAGAGAACGCTCCTCTTCCATTATCATTTTGTTTTAGTTTGTGGGGTATTCTCATTAAAGTCCAGGGTGGGTCTAATTCTGCCCCATATACATTTAAATTTCACCTGTTAATTTAAGTAGGGAATTTCATATCCAAGGATTTCTCAAGCCCTTTACTGGTCCATTTGGAGTCAAATACAGTGTGTTTTTTTGCCCCCATATATACATGACTAAATTTCTTCTGGTCATTTCTGGAGCGCATTTCATATCCAAGGGTTAATTAAGCCTGTTGTTAGTGGGTTTATTTGTGGTAAAATAGAGCGTGTTTTTCACTCCCATATACGACTAAATTTCTTCTGGTCATTTCTGGAGCGCATTTCATATCCAAGGGTTAATTAAGCCTGTTGTTCGTGGGTGTATTTGTAGTAAAATACAGCGTGTTTTTCATTCCCATATACGACTACATTTCTCCTGATCATTTCTGGAGCGCATTTCATATCCAAGGGTTAATTAAGCCTGTTGTTAGTGGGTGTATTTGTATTAAAATACAGCATGTTTTTCACCCCCATATACGACTAAATTTCTTCTGGTCATTTCTGGAGCGCATTTCATATCCAAGGGTTAATTAAGCCTGTTGTTAGTGGGTGTATTTGTAGTAAAATACAGCGTGTTTTTCACCCCCATATACGACTAAATTTCTTCTGGTCATTTCTGGAGCGCATTTCATATCCAAGGGTTAATTAAGCCTGTTGTTAGTGGGTTTATTTGTAGTAAAATACAGTGTGGTTTTTTACCCCTATATATACATCTAAATTTCATCTGTTCATTTCTGGAGCGCATTTAATATCCAAGGGTTACCCAAGCCTGTTAGTGGGTCCTTTTGGAGTGAAATACAGTGTGTTTTTTTAATCCTATATACATCTAAATTTCATCTGTTCATTTCTGTAGGGGATTTAATATCCAAGGGTTACTCAAGCCTGTTAGTGGGTTCATTTGGAGTCAAATACAGGGTGTGTATTTATCATCTACAGATATCTTCATTAAACAGAGTCTGTAAATTTTTGTTCAAACAGTATGTCAGACAGAGAGGTGGCAGGCCCTTCACATGTGAGTGGCAGTGGCACAAACATTCCTGGAGCAGGCACAGGTCGCAGCACAGGGGTGACTCCGTGAGGCCAGAACTGTCGGTGTCATCTAGTGGCCGTGTGTTGACCAGGAACCCAAGGGTTCATGATTGGTTGACTAGGTCATCAACTTCATCCCAGATGACATCTGACAACCCCAGCCAAGAGTCGGTGGGAATGTCAGACACAACCTTTAGTTGGCATGGCCTGGGAGCGGGTCAGCGGCCCTCACCTGTCCTCAACCCACCTCTGTCTCGTTCAGTTCCCTCAGCCAGAGATCTACTATGTGGTCTGGGCTCACCGCCACTATACAGCGAGGACGAACTCTTTGAGGACAGTCAGCAGCTACTTGGCAGCGAAGAGGTGGGGCAGACATCTGCTGCTTCATGCAGTAGGCGGGAAAGTAGTGAATTGGAGAGTGGCACGGGAGGTTTTGTTGCAAGCAGTCAGGCTCTGCATACTGAGACCACTGAGGAGAATAGTAGTGACGGGCAAACACAAATTGAAGACGATGTGGCTGATCGCACTTTGGAGCCGGGTGAAGCAAGGGCATCATCATCATCGTCGGGAGAAGAGGGTGTCAGCTTGTGTGTCAGGCAGCAGCGCAGCCAGCAAGTCGGTAGTGTGGCCGTGAGTCATCAGGGTGGCAGCAGTGCAAGGTCGGGAGCTAAACGGCCATGGGGTATAAAACCCGCTTTGCAGGTTCAAGAAAGAAGCAGCCCCCAGGGGTCCCGTGAGGCAGCGGGTTTTTCATCCCCCCATGCGGACGTTGGCGGTAAAAACCTTATTCGGAAGGTGGCAGTTTTTTTCTAAAACACCAGGAGCCCAACATGTGTTTTATGTAGAATCTGTGGCAGAAAAGTGAAAACGTGCCAGGGAGCTAACCCCTTGGCAAAACCCGGCCCCGCGTCAACCCCAAGCAGCGTCACCCCCCGTGGCCCGGGAAAACTGTCTCAGTGTGGTGGTCCATCCAGCCGCCCCAGAAACAACAGCAAAGGGGCCCATGGCAAAACATGCCTTGCAGCCCGTCAAAGGTCCACCCCCCTCTGTGAGGGGGCCTGTTTTGTGTTTGCCCCATAATCCCCTGGGCCAGATGCCCTGCTCCCCGCCCCATGGCGCCAGCAGTCATTAAACGAGGAGATTCCCCAAAAGGGCAACAGTAAAACGTCCAACCATCCTAAGGTGAGAAAGTGAACGTGCTCCTTCCCCCCAATTGTTGGTACTGCATCCCCCCCCCTTTTCCAATCGTGTTTAAAGAACTAATGGCTTGTGCCGAGCCGAGGGGGGAGAGTCCCAAGCTGTAATTTTTTTTTCCAAAAAAGGGGAGTAGCAGCCCTTCACAAATATTTAACAGAAATGTGGGCCAGTCCCTTTACCTTCGATTTCTTCCAAGGTCAAATGGCGCGCGGACGGTTTGGGGCTGTAACATGGTCAGGGACAATACTTTTTCCTTTTTGGCCCCCCGGTGAAGGGCTTCCGCCCATCCACACCAACAACTTGGACGGCCCGCTTTTTTAATCCAATTTTTGTCAAACGCTCCCCTGGGCCAATGTCCGCCTCCCCCCCCCCCACCAACCACCTCAGCCCTCCCAAGTCTAAAGTGGCTCCATCATACCATTGTGTAGGGGCCACGGGGTTCACCGTTCTACAAATGGTTTGCCGGGGAACAAGGTCACACAGGGAGGAATGCTCCCGCGTATGCAACACGAAATCGATGGGGCTTTCACCCCCCCCGTGCCAACTGAAAATAGGAACCCTGGTGACAGACAATTGGGAGGAAAAAAAAGGTGTCCAGCTGTAAAACCCAAAGGGGGGGATGGGCCATGCCCCGGCAGGCGCAGTGTTTTTTAATGTGGTTGTCAAAAGGTTCCTGAAAGTCCCACCTATCTTCAAACATTCAAAAAATGGCCAGGAAAAATGGCATGCACCTTTTTTCCATTCCCCACAAAGCCAAGCACACCCCCCCCAGCCGCGGCAGAAACAGTCCCCCCCCCCAAAACAGGCTTTTATGCGATTTTTTTCCCCCCGGGAAAATTCCAGCCTCCAAAGTTAGACCGCCGTATGAAAAAGGAAAGGCCATTAAGATTTTTTTTATGATCCAAGTGGGACAGAAGTACTCCCCCCGGTAACTTTGATTTCAGCCAGTGGCAGCTAAGCGTGACACCTGCCGTTTTTTCGACCCTTTTGGAAAAGGCACGTTATTTGTTCAGTACCGGGCTTTCTGGATGAATAAGTTATCCCCCGCTTCAAAGTCCTGGAAAAGGGCTGCCCCAAAAACTGTTGGGCAGGGGAACTGGGGCGTGGCCATACATTCATGGCCAGTGAGTCGGGGGGGTTTTAACTGGAAAGGGGAGGAAAGGCTTGGAGCACAGGCAGTGTCGGGGAAAAGAGTGGTTTTTCTACTCAGGTGACAGGAGGGAGGGGTAGGGGCAGCTTAGGAGGTAGAGGGAGATGAGGCAGAGACCCCCAAGCATGTTGGGGAGTAAAAGGGAGATGGGGGGCAGGGAGTCCCTCAGGTCATTGCGCAGATGGCCCGCGCATGCTGATTTCCTGACAGTGACAGCCGAATAGTCACCCTCCCGGGGGGGAGATTTTTGGTCTCCACCCAAATTGAAAACCCCCCCACCGATCCAAAATGGGGGGCCTTTTTCCCAGCTGCAGAGGGGAGGGGGAAAACTGGGGGTAAAAATGAAAAATTTGTAGTCCCGTTGGCCGCTGCCTATGTGCGCCATCTCCATTTTTCTGTCAGGTCTGAGGGGGGGGGGTTCCCCCTTTTACTCAAATTACCACTGCCCCGGCTGCTGTGGGGGGTGGGGGGGGTAGGAGCGAGCGCCCATCACAGCACCTAAGTCTGGGGTCGTTTCATAGACTTCCTTCACCCGCCCCATAGGAGGTGCCAAACAGCAGCAGGACTGGAGCGACCCCCAAACCAGGAGGTGGGGGCCTACTTGGACAGCACCTGCCCCCCCATTAAAAGATGTGGACTAAGGGCCCCAAAACTGGATTGTGGCCACAAATTTTCCGAGTTTGCAATGGAAAGTTGTCCCCCGCCCCCCCATGTGTGGCTCAGGCGGGGTGTTCAGTGCAGCGGGGGCCCCTCGTTACCCCAAGGAGAACACACTTGTCCACCCCAAATTGGAAGAAAAAAAACCTTTGTCAAGTGACTCAGGAGTGGGGCGGCCCGGATTTTCACCCCCCCAAAGCCTTATGCATCAGATTAGATCAGCCATGATGCCTCCCCAAAACTTTGAGAAATGAGTTTGGATTCAAACTGCCTTCCTCAGCCACTATTCTGATGCTGCCACCTGCCTGATGCCACACATCTGCTGCCAGTTGCTCCATCTGCCTCCCACCATCTTTACCAGGGACCGGTATTGCCACCTGCCTCCACACTCTGTCATTTTGCCACTCTATAACCTCATGCTGCTGCTGCTGTTGATGCCGTCACCTCCACACTGTGTTATTGTGCCACTCTGTGGGCTCCTGATGTTGCTGCCACCTCCAGAATGTGTCATTGTTCCACTCTCTGACCTCATGCTGCTGCTGCTGCTGTTGATGCCGTCACCTCCACACTGTGTCATTGTGCCACTCTGTGGGCTCCTGATGTTGCTGCCACCTCGAGAATTTGTCATTGTGCCACTCTGTGGCCTACTGATGTTGCTGCCACCTCCACACTCTGTGATTGTGCCACTCTGTGGCCTACTGATGTTGCCACCTCCACACTCTGTCATTGTGCCACTCTGTAGCCTACTGATGCTGCTGCCACCTCCTCAATCTGTCATTTGCCACTCTGTGGCCTACTGATGCTGCTGTCACCTCTGCACTCTGTGATTGTGACACTCTGTGGCCTACACATGCTGCTGCCAATTGACCACTGTCTCACTGGAACACCCTGTGGTTTCCTAATGCTGCTTCCACCCTCCACCACTCTATGACGTTGCAACTATGTTTGGTTTTCCCCTTCTTTTCACCTGTCAGAAGGAATGGGAAGGATCAGGATTATCCAGCCGAAAGCAGGAGAGGATACAGAACACAGAAGACATGTAAACATCCCATTTACTAGTTATCTCTGTTTTGGATCAACTCCTGTTTGTTTTTGGATTTAGCAATACTGATGGATTATTGACCGTCTGAAAGCGGACACTGACGGATGAAAGGAAGGGCAAAATGATCAGAGAAGTCAATGCAAAATTACTGCCGACACCCTCTCCACTCATTCGGGGGACCTCTACATGTATCACCATTTAACAGAACAGGTTCTGTCATATTCTGTGGAAGCATCTGGTGACGGTGTAAAGCTCTGGCCTCGCAGAGTGAACCCTGCTGTGATGTCCCCTCACTGTGCTGCAAACTGTGCCGGCTCCAGGAACCTACTATTGTGTTCTTTGACGCTATTGCAGACTCTTAGCCCTCAGCTCGTTTCTTTCCAGCTGGCGCTGAAATGACTGCGTTCCCACTTCAGTTTTTTGGTCAGTTTTGCCCTTGTAAGTGCCCAGGGAGTTTTAGAGTGAAGCGATTCTAAGAGCGGCGGCTTTCATGTGCATGTCATACTAAAACACAGCATTGTATGAAGACCAAACCATGCTCCCTATGCATATTTGAGCATGGCACAACGTTCTACAACACCCTACAGGCTATCTGCAGCCTGGAAATAGATGTTTTTTAAGGTGGTTCATCCCGAATAAATTCGGGTCGAAACGAATTTTGTCGGAAAATTTGGCGAATCGAATTTTTGAGAAATTCGCCCATCTCTACTGCTGGCCAAAATGTGTTAAAAAAACATTGCTATTTCAATGCGAGTTCAGGACAGGACAGGCTGGGCTGCACATCATCCCCCCTCCCTGCAGCTGCACACAGCACTAGATGTTTTTACAAGTCTCAAACTAAATAAGAACTGAAATTATCTAATGTAGCTATATTCTGAGCTTCACAGCTACAATGATGGTTTTCTGTATAAATAAAAGACTGTCTCTCTGAGCTGTGACAACAGCTATTGGGACAGGCAGCGAGACGTGTTGCTCTGTAGTGAGATAGTGTAGGAATGAGACTGATCAGGAAATGCAGTCGTATACATAAAATGAGGTCATGTGATTTTTGCAGCCAATGAGAGCCATACACCGCCCACAGCTGATTTGGTATACCCCCTCACCTCCCCTCCCTCTAGCTCTGAGCTATTGGCTGCCGGACAAAATTACAGGAAATTGCCGAAAAAGGTGCTGATAGTAAACGGACCCATTAACGAGTAACTTAAGATTTTCACGGAAAATATTGCGTCATCGGAAAATTCCGATAAACGTAAAAATTGTGCTAGATCCTATAGAAGGATATGCTCGCTTTCATCATGCACATTTTTGATGACCTAAATATTATGTACACTGCATATATGTAGTATATATTATCGTAATAATTAGATGTTGAGCGATTTGCGTTGGCTATCGAGTTCGATCGATAGTCTACCGATTTCGATAAGGTTTTTCGATAGTGAGCATCGATTATGCGCGATGACCATAAAGCAATGGAGAGCAACAACCACCTTCATTATTACACCCAAACAAGGAGGAGAAGCTGAAATTAACATCACAACAGTCAATGGATACATGCTACATCTTAGGCAACACACTTAGGTTTATAAAAAGTCACAGAAAAAAATCACAGAACCATTTACTCGATCCTGTCTGTACCACAGCCTTACCCTTAAACCTGCATCACCCCAAATTAAAAAAGGCCAGAAGGCAGTATGATTTGAACCATCATGTTATTGAACTGGACATTGATATCCCTGTCCTGGAACGCAGCATGACCCCAAACCTTCATGACCCCCACATTTTAAAAAGTGTCCGCAAAAAAGTCTTTCAACCACCATTTTAGTTGAACTGGACATTGACTATACATGTCCTGGCCACAGCATGTAGCCCCAAATCCTGCATTGACCCCCACAGTATAAAAAGTGCCGGAAAAAGGAGTCTTCAACACCATTTTAGTTCACTGGACATTGACTTATACTGTCCTGGGCCACAGGCATGAGCCCCAAACCTGCATGACCCCCACATTTAAAAGTGCCGGAAAAAGGAGTCTTATCAAAAAAACCACCACCATTTTAGTTTCAAGGACATATGACTATACTGTCCTGGGCCACAGCATGAGCCCCAAACCTGCATGACCCCACATTTAAAAGTGCCGAAAAGGCGTCTTTCAACCACCATTTTAGTTAACTGACATGACTAAACCTGTTCCTGGGCCACAGCATGACCCAGGCCGGAGTTACAGTGGTGGCGGTGAAAGCCCAGGCTGGCGCCGACATCTATAACAGCACGCAGTGTAAAATGCCGCTGATGACGCGAGCAACGAAAACTGGTCGTGCTGAAGCAGAGTGCGAAGACGGATGTGTGAAACTCCACCTTCCTCTGTAAACACAGTCAAGACCAGTGTAGCGCTTGCCCCTCCGAATGAGTGTTGAACCGAAGTATGAGCTACACTTGAAATACAGTGGTTAAACGCGTCCTGTTACACCAGTGCCCTTTATCTTGGCTTCTTGTTCTCATTTTACTCAACGTGCTGGAGGAAATGGTCTCTGTACTTGTTCTCATGTCCGTGCTCCAGACTCCATGTCCTCTGAAAACCTACATCTGTCTAGTTTCCTGTTACCTCCCTTGTACAAATTCAAGGAATTTTTTATTCACAGCTATTTTGTACATCAAGTTTTTTTTTAGTACTGATAATTCTAGAAAACACACATTTTTTTAAATAGGATGGAATCCCACATGTCTTTGTTCTCTTTTTTCATTGTATTAAATGGGTTGTCTCAAGACAGGGATTGATAGCTATGTTAAAGATCTTGCAAAAACAAGTCATTTTGCAAATATGTGCTCCAAAAAAATTGTTAACAGGGTCCCCTACCTATTCCTGTTTCTGACAGCACAAACATCACCCTTGATCACTCTGACAATTGTTAAAAAACAAATGTCGTTAGAAACAACATTTTTTAGATAGGACCTGTAGGTATACTGCATTCACAGCAAAATGCCCCCCCCAAAAATTCAAAGCATGACCCTTGAGCCGACTTTGGTCAATTTGTGAAGAACAAATGTCTGTTAGAAACCACATTTTTTAGATAGGCACCTGTAGTAAAATAATGCAAGTCCACAGTAAAATGCCCCCAAAAATTCAAAGCATAGACCCGTGAACACTTTGGTCAATTGGTGAAGAACAAATTGGTCTGTTAGAAAACAACATTTTTTTATAAAGGACCTGTAGTATTGCTGCATTTTCAAAGCAGCATGACCCAAATAAATTATAAAAATGACTTCTCAGCCACTGATAAAAATTGTGAGGGAGAAATGCCACTTAGAAGCCCACCTTTCTGTTTCCCAATGACCATGATATTGCTGTATCTCACAGCTACATGACCCCCAAAAAAATTATAAATATGAACTTCTCAGCCACTATAAAAATTGTGAGGGAGAAAAGCCACTTAAAGCCACATTTCTGTTCCAAAGGACCCAATAATTATAGCTGATCTCACAGCAACATGAACCCATAAAAATATAAATATGAAACTTCCAGCCACTATTAAAAATTGTGAGGGAGAAATGCACTTAGAAGTCACATTTTCTGTTCCAAAGGACCGATGATTATTGCTGTACTCTCACAGCAACATACCTCAAAACCATTGACAATGCCGAAAACGTTCTAATAAAGTAGTAAATGGGAATACGGTGTTGTCATGGAAAACCGTGCTGTCTTTACAGTCCCCTCACAACAAAACCAGCAAAATGAACTGTTGGGAAAAGAGAATAAAATTGCAGTAAGAAAAGATTATTTATAAAAAAAGTTTCAAGAGGACCATTTCTGTTGAAAAGGAATGTGAAGTAGACTGGCGAACTAATCGGTGACCTCGGCAATTGGGCCACAGACATCATCAGAATCCATGCCTGATTCATCTTGAGAAGTCAAACGATCACACATGATCTGTGGAAACCGGATGCGTTTGTCTGTATCGACTCCTCCAGCTGTGCTGAAGGTTCCGCTCAGATTATGACGCTGGCTGCTGGGCAGGACAACACCTCTATGGCGTGACGAGCCAGCTCTGCCATGTCGTCCAATTTTGGATACCCAGAAGTCTATTGGGACCGGAACACATGCAAAAAAACGAATGCGTGTTGAGACGCAGATAAGGTCGTGCACCATGATCTATAAGCTGATCCTGGTGTGGATGTTCCCTGCATTGCATGCTTGGTGAGGTGGTAAAAAAATATTGCCAGAGTCACCCATTAGGCTTCTGCCACCCTGCCTGACTGCTGCCGCTACGCCTACTTGCACTCTACTGGCTTCACGTCGCTGAGTTGTTCCACCGAGACATTTGGGGAACGTGAAGCAGACGCCGACTGATGTCTCCAGTTGATCAATCAGCAAGGTCTCCATTTCCTGCATTTTTTACTCTCTAATTTGGGTGGGTGAAGGAAAGAGCTGATTTTTGTTTTGTACCGTGGATCCAGAGGGTGGCACCCATTAACTGTTGTTCATTTTGATGCCTTAATGCGAGGACTGTGGAGAAATGGAGCCTCCAGGCAATCATGTGAGAGATGGAGCCTTGATTTCCCAGCCTCTGGTCGAGGGCCCTAGCAAAACTGATCCTCCTCAACTTCCTCCTCCCCCAAAATCGCGTGGCCACCCTCTTTCAAGGCAGGGACGAATCGGTAACATCGGTGTCTAGGGATCCATCCTCCTCCTCCTCCTCCCTCCGCAGCCTCCGGCACAGCTTCACACAGTCCTCTACTTGCCTGAGATGATGCACCCTGAGAGCTGATGCGCCACCTTCACTAGCTCTGGACCCCGAACCACTGCCTTAAAATGAAGAACCGATGAAATTGTAAACTGTCGGGCCCTTGTGGATTTGAACCGCGAGAGAAAGGCTCCGTGACTCCGCATCTGTGTTCCCGTCTCCTCCTCCGTCGCTGGCGGGACCGTTTTTCACAGAGTGTCCAAATTATCGTTCCAGAACTAAGATCACCACAATGCTCATGAGGACAATGTCAGTGTCCGCATTGAACATTTTGGTGGCTTCTTCAAAACTGGCAAGGATGTCAAGAGCTCTTTCACCTGCCTCCACACTCGTGGTTCAAACACCCCAGGTCCGTACCGCTGCTTGTCAGGCCATGTGTCACTCTCGTACTGCGTAACTGGCATTGCGCTGCTGGCCACAATCGCTGGAGCATGTGGAGGGTGGAATTCCAGCGTGTTGCACGTCAAAAACAATGAGCCGTTGACGTGGAGGCCGCGCTGACGCTGTAAAAGCAGCCATGCGGGACGAGCAGGGTGCGAACGGCGATGTGCGGAACTCAGAACCGCAGCCTTATTCAGCAGGCAGACCAGACCGGTAGCTCTTTAGAAATTCTGGATGACAAGTCATGACATGTGCCAGGCAAGGGATGTGCTTCCATCCTACGATCTTAATGGCGGCCAGCAATTTCGCTCCCGTTAACGCACCACCACCTTGCCTGGCACAGGGTCTTGTCTACCCAGGCCAGCTCTCCGTCTCGTTGCTTAGAGCCACCACAGCCCTGACCTGTGTGAGGAACGGTCTCCAAGGCAGATTAATTTCAACACGGCCCTGGTGTCTCTGGGCAACGGGAATGCCACCAGAGGACCTTGGGGGAAAAGAGCCATGCACCCATCCCTGCGGTTTTGAAGAGCGTGAGCCGAGCCTGAGAGCCACCCCAGTCACCCCGAGACATCCAACCCAGCTCACCTACCATGAGCTGTCAACAGAGATATAGCGCCTTGGCCGGCTTACTATCCATGTGTGTCGGTGGTGAATGACTTTTCCCCGTACACAGGATGCAGACAACGCGCTTGAAATTTTAGATGACACGGTGGCTGGCCAGGCAGGGAGACGCACGCTTTTCTGGCAAAGAAATGCCTGCTCGGCATCTGGTATTGGGGGCGAAGCAGGCCATGAATGTGGCGAACCCATCTGTGTCCCACCAGAGGAAAGGAACATTTCCAAGGCCAAAAGCCAGGCAAATGCCGACATCAGGCTTTGGCTTTGGGATGGTTTGGGTAAAGTGTTTCTTCTGCTCCCAAAACCTGGAAGACAGAAGGCGGCCTGCTAGACTGGGCCGCTGTACGGCGTGCAGGTCGTCAAACTGGCGGAAGGAGAAGGGGTAGATGGGTCTCTGGTGGGTGCTGTGGTAATCGGCGACCGGTGGAAGGCTTGAAGCGGAGGCAAATCCCTATCATGACTCTGAGAGACATGGGCAGCTGATGGGAACGCTTGGTGGTGGCGGAGAGGAGTACGGCGGAGAAGAGGGTGTGACAGTGGTTGGAGGCCCGCGTCGGTCTGGCCTTTTAGATTGCCAAGTGTTGCCTTCCATTTCAACTCATGCATACTCGCTGCATGTGACTAACATGTAGGTGGGTTAACCACCTAAGGGTTCTTGCCTCTAGTTTATCGGCGTTTACGGCCAAGGCGGATATGACATCGCTGGTGAATCAGAGTCCTTGCTTGCTCAAAGAGCCCATGCTTGAGAGGTCCTGACTTTTTGACGGCGATAAGCGAGGACGGGGTTTGCGCTGACGTCGCTGCGAAATCATCTCAGCGGACTTCCAGCGACCGCCCTGCCTCATCCCTTATTGTGGCGGGACCCGTATGACACTACCCCCATCGTCATCCTCCTCGTCCACTGAATGAATGCGCTCGCAAGCAAATGCTGCGGAAAAGACCAGGATGGATCCCGCAATGTCGTCATCATCATCATCATCAAACACAGGTGACGTTGGTCGTCCTGACTTTTCTGCATCAGAAGCTGCGGGCTACAACAAGGGCACTGCAAGAGGGCGTTGCGACCTGCCCGGGATTTTTTCGGATTGAACCAAGGCCTCTCCTTCGCTTCCTCCTCTGATGGCATCAGTAACTGGCGTCAGAGCAGAGAAAATCATCCTTTTTGTCCTCCTTGATCTTTTAACATGCCTTCTGACCCCAACCGCATTTTGTCATCAAAGAGTCTTCAGACAATGGTATCCACAGTGGAGGGTACGAACGAGTTGACATATGGGCTGCTTCATGTTGACAATGCTGATTGATGCTGAAGAAAGACATTTGTGGCCGTGAACTGCAGACGAGAGTGTAAGACTGTGCTAGGATGCAGGTTTGCATTTAACCACTGAAGGACAGATTGCGACGATGTTCGTTACTTAGATTCACAGGGCCTGACCCAGCGATGACGAGGCCTGACGGTCCCTGCAACTGACGATCCGCTGGCATGCGTGTTGTCGCCAAGCCTGGAAGGACCTTCTCCTTCGTACCTCTACCTCCATGGTGCTATAACCCCCCACTTTGCTCGCTTACCACCCTCATTTCGCTCCAATGTATCAGAAATATATAAAAATTTGAGAGAAAGTATGGAATAAGTTTTGGAAAGTCACTTATTAAAAGACGGCGAAATCACAGCTATTCCTCAAATAAATCCCCTCTAATCAAAACAAAATTGCTGGATTCAAATTTACTGCAAGGTTGTCTATCAACAAATTGGACTGGGGCAAAAGTCCAAAAACACTATCCTGTTATGTTTTGGTATAATAAACGGTAATTTTTTGCACCTTTCAATTCACCTGTGGTGACTATAGGAATTTCTGTTTTAAAGATTTACGTAGATGCTGCGTCAATGAACAGTACTGGGTGCGCAAAAGTCAAAAAAACACTAACTGTTATGTTTTGATATAATAAACGTTAATTTTTTGCAGCTTTCAATTCACCTGTGGTTTTTATTGTATTGCTGTTTTTAGATTTTCGTATATGCTGCGTCAATGAACATGCTGGGTGCGCAAAAGTCAAAAAAACCCACGTAAACTGTTATGTTTGAAATAATAAACTGTATTTTTTGCACCTTTTTAATCACCTGTGTGAATATAGAATTTGCTTGTTTAAGATTTACGTAGATGCGTGCGTGCTAGCTCAATGAACAGTGCTGTGTGCGCAAAATCTAAAAAACACGTAGACTGTTTATGTTTTGATATAATTAACGTATTTTTTTCACCATTCAATTCACCAGTGGTGAATATAGACTTGCTGTTTTAAGATTTACGTAGATGCAGGTCAATGAACAATGCTGGGAGGCGCAAAAAGTCAAAAACACTAACTGTTTATGTTTTGATATAATAAACTGTATTTTTTGCACCTTTCAATCACCTTATGGTGAATATATAATTGCTTTTTAAGAATTAACGTAGATGCTAGCGTCAATGATACAGTGCATGGGTGAGCAAAAGTCAAAAAACACGAAACTGTTATGTATTTGATATAACTAAACGGTAATTTTTTGGCACCATTTCCAATCACACTGTGTGAATATAAATTGGCTGTTTTAAGAATTACTAGATGCTCGCTTCCAATGAACAGTGCTCGGTGCGCAAAAGTCAAAAAACACGTAACTGTTATATTTTAATATAATAAACGGTATTTTTTGCACCTTTCAATTCACCTGTGGTGAATATAGAATTGCGTTTGAGAGATTTACGTAGAAAAAAAAATTTGCCCCCCCCCCCCCCTGCGTAATGACAGTGGCTGGTGCGAAAAGTCAAAAACACGTAACTGTTATGTTTTGATATAAAAAACTGTATTTGTGCACCTTCAATTCACCTGCGTTGAATATAGAATTGCTGTTTTAAGATTTACGTAGATGCTGCGTCAATGAACGGAGTGCTGGTGCCGCAAAAGTCAAAAAACACGTAACTGTTTATGTTTGATATAATAAACGGTATATTTTTGCAACTTTCAATTCACCTGTGGTGAATAAGATTAGCTGTTTTAAAGATTTAACGTAGATGCTGCGTCAATGAACAGTGCAGGTGCGCAAAAGTCAAAAAACACGTAACTGTTATGCTTTTGATATAATAAACTGTATTTTTTTTGCACCTTTCTTTTCACCTGTGTGAATATAAATAGGCTGTTTTTAAGATTTACGTAGATCTGCGTCAATGAACAGTGGGCGGGTACGCAAAAGTCAAAAAACACTAAACTTTTTATGGTTTTGATATAATAAACGTATTTTTTTCACCTTTCAATTCACCTGTGGTGAATATAGAATTGCTTGTTTTAAAGAATTACGTAGATGCAGGCTCAATGAACAGTGCTGGGTGCGCTAAAGTCAAAAACACGTAACGTTATGTTTTGATATAATAAACTGTATTTTTTTGCACCTTTTCAATACACCTGTGGTGAATATAGAATTGCTGTTTTAAGATTTACGAAGATGTCTGCGTCAATGAACAGTGCTAGGGTGCGCAAAAAGTCCAAAAAACACGTAACTGTTTATATTTGATATAATAAACGGTATATTTTGCACCTTTCAATTCACCTGTGGTGAATATAGAATTGCTGTTTTAAGATTTACGTAGATGCTTGCTGCGTCAATGAAACGTGCTTGGCATGGTGCGCAAAGTCAAAAAACACGTAACTGTTAGTTTTGATATAAATAAACTGTATTATTTTGCACCTTTCATTTACCTGTGGTGAAATATAGAATTGCTGTTTTAAAGATTCGTAGATGCTGCGTCAATGGAACATGCTGGTGCGCAAAAGTCAAAAACACGTACTGTTTTATTTTTTGTATAAAAAAACGGTATTTTATAGCACCTTTCAATCACCTGTGGTGAATATGATTGGCTGTTTTTTACGATTACGAAGATGCTGCGTCAATGAACGTGCTGGGTTCGCAATGTCAAAAAACCAGCGTAACTGTATGTTTTGATATAATAAAAACGGTAATTTTTTGCACCTTGTTCAATTCACCTGTGTGAATATAGAATTGCTGTTTTAAGATTTACTAGATGCTCGCGACAATGAACAGTGCTGGTGCGCAAATGGTGTCAAAAAACACCGTAACTGTGTATTTTGATATAATAAACGGTATTTTTTGCACCATTCAATTCACCTGTGGTGAATATAGAATTGCTGTTTTTAAGATTTACGTAGATGCTGCGTAATGAACAGTGCTGGGAGCCAGCAAAAGTCAAAAAACACGTAACTGTTATGTTTGGATAGAAATAAACGGTATTTTTTGCACCTTTCAATTCACCTGTGGTGATATAGAAATTGCTGTTTTAAGTATTTACGTAGAGGCTGCGCAATGAATAGTGCTGGTGCGCAAAAGTCTAAAAACACGTAACTGGTAATATTTTGTTATATAAATGGTATTTTTTTGCACCTTTCAATTCACCTGTGGTTGAATAATAGGAATTGCTGTTTTAAGATTTACGTAGATGCTAGCGTCAGTGAACATTGCTTGGGTGCGCAAAAGTCAAAAACCCGTAACTGTGTGATGTTATCGTACGATACAACGGTATTGTTTTGCACAAACAACCTGTGCTTACTACAGAATTGCTGGTTTGTAAATCTAGTGCAAGGTGGATATATCGAACAGTCACAGGTGAAATGGGTAAAATTGAACACCTATCTGAAATGTATACTGATAATAAAAGTGGAGTTTTGCAGCTAAACAAAGAAACCTGCATTACTAGAAAAATGTTTTATCCAATATAAGTTCAGGCGTGCCCAATATCCAGGAAAATTCACTAGCAAACTGTTAATAATAAAGATAATCCACTACAATGTCTACACTAAGTCTTGGTGGAACTTTATCCAGTGTTCCTTTATAGATAAGCTTGTCTGGTTCGCACCCGCCCCCCCCCCCACCACCCGGCTCCCACCACGCCGTGAATTTACAGTGGTAGATTCTGCTTTAAATTCTCTAGCTAACTACATAAAATGTTCAAAATTCTAATCTAACTAAATTGGAAGGATCACTAGCTAATAGTAGAGTTTCTCTGTTCAGAAATAGACTAATTTCGCTGACTGATTTGGCCACAGCAGAACGCAGGTCCTATCCCTAATCGAGATGCTGAGAGACACTAGAGGCTTGAAACAGGAACGCAGTTCTTATGAAAACCGAGGTCATGTGATTTTTCAGCCACTCGCAAACCTATACCACACATCCCAGTCATGACGTCCGACACTAACAATCTCACCACCCTGCTCTATCTGTAATCTTCATTTGCTGGCCGCCAAAATTTACAGGAAGCGCACGAAAAAGGCGCGATCTTAATAGATGTGCACAATTGTAAACTTTAATTATCGCATGATCTGGAAATTTCGATCACCATAATAACCTAGCCGAATTCAACTTTGTGCGATAAAAATCGCTCACACTGTAATAAGTTACCTGATACAAGGTGTATATTGATAGTTCATATTGCTTTGATGTAATGTGGCATTGTCAACATGGGGATTATGTCTGTGGATAGATAAAACAACTTAGACCCCTCTGTTTGTCAATATGGCTCCCTGTGTGTCACTACGTAGGGATTATTGCGAAGTTAAGTAGAGTAAACATAGGCAATATGCACACGAATATGTGTTGAGCTGGATTGCCAGAAGTGGGGCATTGGACAGATGTGCCTCAGGTATGTTCAATAGCAATAGTATTTATACTGGGAAGGGACAAACTTTTATTACCACCTGAAGAAGAAAGGGATGCGAAACGTGCGTTGGAGTGGCTGGCCTAGGTTCCCCCATTGGTAAGGATGATCTAAATAAGATTTCACTATTACTCCGCTGGTTATAATATTTTTTCCTGTGCCTTGGGATAGAGTGTATTTACTATCATATTGAGATAATTATTGATTGTTTGTTTAAATGCATATTAGAAAAATGGGACAATACAGATATGTGATGTAAGATATATTCGTGGTACAGTGATTTATATTGAATTGGACATTATTATGTTTACTATTTATCCTTACAATCATTATATCTATCATACTACTGTATATGGGGGTCCCTATGTGCCTGCAGTTATGGGATTTTTCGATTTATGCCTCAATTTTTAATGGGAATTGTTTTAATGATGTAATTAATAAAGATTTGTAAAATGTTTGACCGTATACTCTCTTGGATGTTTTGTGGTATTGTAAAGCTTTAATATGATCAGCTTGTGTGCTTATGCAGCTTCTGTATGAGTGTTTAGCTACACAGTCATTTCAGCTGATAGAAGGGGCACTTAAATTCCAAGTTGTTAATTTCCTCTACACCTGTCATTGGTACACCTGACTATGAAAAGTCGTTCTCACTGTACTGCACTGAGATAGCTGTTCTTGCCACGGCAGTCATTACACAGTCATATGGTACACAGCAGAGACCAGTAGCTATAACTCAGCTGGAGTAGATCCAGTGGCAAGAGGAACCCCTTATGTATACTAGTAGTCACTGTAGTACAAGTACTTCTACACAAAGCCACAGAGAATGTACTGGATTACCCCGTAACAACACATACCCCGTATGATATACATGGTATTCTCAGGTGCAACTACGACATCTCTATGACCTGTTAGCTACTCCTGCAGTGTGCGTTACTGAAGCCCCAAATGTTCCACTGACTTGGTATAAAACCTTGAACCTTGCTACTTTATTACCCTTGAATCTAGACCCAAAGGGGGAAGAAGTAGATGGTATAGACAAGGAAGAATATGCTTGCATGGTCCTAATGGTACAAGAAACAACAGGATTTACCCATGTGAAGGATTTCACAATCACTAATCCAGACTTTGAGTTTTTTATTGAAGGATCCAGGTACTGGGAATACAGCAGGAATCACATTGGATATGCTGTGGTCACGCAATATAAGGTAATAAAAGTTGAACCACTTCCGCCTCATTTGCCAGGAGTGGACGTTGAGAGCACTCACAGAGGCATGGAAAGCGGCCGAGGTTAAGACTGCAAACATATACACAAACTCATGTTATGTGTTTGGAATAGTCCATGATTATGGTCCCATATTGAGAACCTGCGCATTCTTAACATCAAATAGAAACCCATCAAGAATACAGAAAGTGTCAGAGACCTAATGGAAGCCTTGTTGTTGCTTACAGAGCTTGGAATAATTAAGATCAGGGCACACACAAAGTCTGACAGCAAGGGGAAATGCTAGAGCAGACAAAGCAGCAAAGCTGGCTGCGACAAAGCCTAGGGTTAAGGATCTTGTGAATGTTCAGGCCATGTCAACGATAGGCCCTGTTACCCCTGATGTCCTTAAAACCCTTCAATCCCAAGCTCAGAAGGTCAAAAAGGGGGAGTGGGAGAAACAGGGAGCTCAATTAAATGAGGATGGCCTGTGGAGTGTGGGTAATAAGCTCTGCCTCCCCTGGCTCCTTTTCCCAATGATGGTATAAGCATCCCATGGACTGACCCACCAGTCTAAGACCGCTATGGCTATGTATTTGCTAGTAGACAAGTATTGGGTTGCTCTTGGCTTCAGTATAGCTGCAACCAGATACCCTGTAGCCTGTATGACATGTGCAAAACACAGAATAAGTAAAGTAGGAAAGGTCCCCCCAGAAACACATGCCTCGACCACTTTGTCCATTCCAAGGAGTGCAAATGATACATCCCAGTTGGCATGCAGCCTATCCAGTACCGAAAGCAACAGCAAAAGCAATAGCCCAAAACTTAATTAAGGAACTTATTTGTCGATTTGGGCTATCAGAAACAATAGAGAGTGATAGAGGAACACATTTCACAGGGGAAGTCATAAAAGAAGTGACAGGTGCCTTAGGTATAGACCAGGCCTTTCAAGTCCTCTACCATCTTCAGGTTAATGGAAGGGTAGAACAGTAAAATGGAAGAAACAGGGAAGCCATGGCTAGAGTGTTTGCCATTAACTTTGTTTTCAGTTCGCTGTACACCTCACAGGAAAATGAAACGGTCTCCCCATGGTATCTTGTTTGGTACTTCACCCAAGACAGGGCTATATTTCCCACAGGTTTTACTGATGCAGCACAGCAATATGGCAGAAAATGTACAGGCCCTGCATAAACACCTTAAAGCAGTACATAAACAAGTTTTTGATTCCATTTCAGATCTGAGCAATGACCTGAGTAGCCACAACCTTGAGCGACTAGGTGGTCCTTAAAATACACGTGAGAAAGAGCCTTGAGCCTATCGTTATGACAGTCCCTTACAAGTTCTGCTGACAATTTAGACTTCAATGAGGGAAAGAACAACTGGGTCCACAACAACCACTGCAAAAGAATAACTCCTTCCCGTGATTAGAAAGCTGAAAGATGCTGAATAAGTTCCTGCAACATCATAAACTATGATATGATTACTGTTGAATATGTACACACCCCAGCAAGTGCTAAGACTATGCCTTATCTAGCAATTCCATCAACCTGAGAGGAACTGTCTACTATGTCTTGCTACCCCCTAGAAAGTACAACTTCTATTTTCAAATCCGGACTAACGATGGAACACATTCAATTTTTTTTTAAGTTAACCTCACAACACATACAGATGAGGGTAAGATTGTGATTGTGTTAATATAGGAGGGTTGGGAATTTAAGAGTACTAGTCCTGTTAGTAAAGTTGAAAAAAATATGAGCTCCTGAGTTGAAAGTGTCAATAGGAAAGGCTTCCATTTGTGATAATGTAGGGATTTATGTTGGTGTAGGAGCTACTTGTTTAGAAGTAGATACTCATGGTCCAAAATGGGAAGAGAGTAAATATTTCCTTTTAGTAGATAGTGATGAGTTTGCTGCATTTAGAAATGGGACTTTTACTAATCAGGCCCCTCAAGATAAGGATGATAACTTCGAATGTGGGTTTTGGAATACAGTTAGAGGATTTGGGGATAGTAAAAGGGGATGTGTGAATAATAGAATTGCTCCTTTGTACATGATAGTAATTACTCTGTTACATGTTCACACATCTAAAAGACCTACCAGAAGATATGTATTATGTCTGTGGAAATGTTGCACATAAGTGGATTCTTCTTGGAGTAGAAGGAACATGCACTATAGCTAGGCTGTCACCATTTACCTTCTTAGTCCCCCATAAGGATGTAGATATAAACAAGATACCCAAGCATACATTGTATAAAAGGGCAGCAGATAACCAGCCAAGGAAAATGGGAAATCTCATTTAGTTTTCATGGGTATAGGTTATAAATTGGTAGTACTTTATTTTTATATTGGTCCAGCAGGAAATTTGCAAATAAAGGCAGATTTAAAATTAGTTTTTTTTTTCAGAACTGAGTGACAAATGGTTGAGAAAGCAACAATACGTAAATAAGGACTCATGATAGGGTGATATGTTGTCATTTTTAAATCTAGCAAATTGGTTTAGAGGCCTAGGTGGATGACTGATAGGAATATTACAGATGATTATACAAGGTGTACTGCTCATAATAAGAATAATGTGTGTGTATTAAATGTTTAGTGCTTAACGAGTAACTGAAGCGGAAAATAGACTTAGCACCTTGGAAGATCAAACCACCCCATTGACGGGCCGGGTTGAAGAAGCTGAAAGAAACATCTCAAGGCTCCATCAACATCTGGATGACCAGGAGAATAGGTTGCGAAGGTGCAATCTGTGCTTTGTTGGTCTCCCAGAGGGATTAGAGAGCTCCTCACCGGAATCCTTCCTTGAAAACCTTCTAATCTCTATGTTTGGCAGGGACAAATTCTCAGTGATGTTCGCAGTGGAGCGCGCCCATAGAATCCTGCCTAAACCTTCTTCACCCGGGGGCGCCCCCGCGCACATTCATTGCCAATCTTTTGAATTACAGGGACAGAGAAACTATCCTTAGGCTCACCAGAGAGAAAGGTCCAATACCTATTGGAAACGCCAAGGTCTTGGTGTACCACGATTTCTCTATTGACATTAAAAAATAACGAGCTCTGTTTTCCACGACCAAGCAGAAACTTTGGGAGCGCAACTTCAAATATGCTATGCTCTACCCTGCCAAACTAAAAGTTATTGCCGACAACAAATCCTTCTTCTTCAATACTCCTCAGGAAAGCTTGGATTGGCTAGTGTCTCGACCATCAAAGGGAGGGTCATTCTCCTAACCCAGCAGCTGTGACTTTCCTTGCTATTCCATCACCTATCCATTTAAGATGTCTCTATGTTATAGTCTGCTATCCATGGTTGTCCTACCCCATCTCCTCCCTTCCCCCCTTTTTTTTCTTCTCCTTCTTTCCCTTCCTTTCCTTTCCTTCTTCTCCTTCTACATAAACTAGATTGTTGGATGGCTAATGTTCTATCTGCGCAATGTGCTTCAGGGAGTTTGTATCTTGGATATTCATCATTATATGATGGGATGTTTTTGTGTTTTATCTACAAGTGACCTGGGGGCCTCCCGACTCCGCCCATTGTTACTATCTTCAGGGTTAATTGTTAACCAGACATTCTTCTGTTATGGGATTGTTTGGGGATCCAACACTTCATACAGTCTGTAATGAAGTAGAGTGGGAAATGGGTTTTGTTGGGATAAATTTTGTTAGTCTTTTTATATATTCCCTCACAGGGGACTCATACAATCTATACTCTAGGACTGGCGTGGGGGTTGCATTGTGCCCCATTGTGATCCTCGCACCCCATCGACAATTCTTTTTATGGATCCGCAATGGCGAATAATGTGATCTCTCTGCTAACCTGGAATGTACGTGGGCTAAATGACCATGTTAAGAGGTTTAATATACCTAAACTGTGACATTGTATCCATCCAGCCACCAACCCTGAATCATTTCCCTGAATGAATCGTCTCCAGCCAATGCCTTAGGAAAGCGCCAAACAAAGTCTCTCCCCCTAGGATGCACATTAGCAAAGTCTATCACTACTGGGGCATGATCTGATATAATAATATCTCTGATATCTGTTTTGAGGACTTTATCTATCAAGTTACTAGTAATAAGTAAATTATCTATTCGCGACCAGGACTGGTGAACGTTAGAAAAAAACGTATATTCTGTACTGTCTGGGTGCACTAAACGCCATATATCAACTAATCCTGTTTTGTCTACAAGTTATTGGAGCCCCATATCGTTTGCTAACTTGCTTGCCATTATGCTACGCTTACTATTCTCCTCTGGTTTAATCCCCGCATTCATAACTCCTCCCATTATTGTTGGGAGGGATTGGCTAGCGAGAAAATGTGAACCGAGTTTTAGAAAAAATTCTGTTCCCTCCCTTTTCAGACCATATCACAAGGCATTATGGGAAAGGGGCTGAAAAGCCCACAGCACCCTCTGTTGGTTGTAACAAATCCTCAATTTGCTTTTGACCCACCGATTCTTGAGAAAGCAAAAAGGATTTTTTAGCCAAGCCAGTATCTCTCATCTGCAGACAACGCTATTTTGGGATTTTTGTCCCTCTTCAGTGTAGAGCAGAGCGATACTAGCTTGGCTGTGTGGGAGGCATTGAGTAGCTCAGGAAGGGAAGATCTCTCCTTAAGGAGAGCACCGAACAAGACTCGGTGGGTCAAAAGCAAATTGAGGATTTGTTACAACCAACAGAGGGCGCTGTGGGCTTTTCAGCCCCTTTCCCATAATGCCTTGTGATATGCAGATGCTAAGTAGAGGGCTAAAAGGCAAAACAAACTCTACAAGCCGTTCGTTTGTTCGGTGCTCTCCTTAAGGAGAGATCTTCCCTTCCTATTCAGACCATAGACATTATAAATGCAAATTTCTCCCATTGTACATTGTAAATGTAATCTTATCCATCTACCCTCTTCATCTGTTTCCATCGCAATTATGTTATATGTCAAAGTCTTACTTAGTAAAACAAGTACACCATTTTTTTTTTTTGTTAACTGCAGATGATCCCACAACCTCACCCACCCAATATTTCTTTATTCTAAAGAAATCCCCAGAGGCTAGGTGCGTTTCTTGCAATAACACCACATCGGGTTTCATTTTGCCCAAGTGTCTCAGGACCATAGAACGCTTGTGAGGAGAGAGAAGACAATTCACATTCCATGATATTACTTTCATATTAATCCCAAATCAATAATATATAGCAATTGTAAATTGCACATCAACAGTAATATCTTTAAATTCCCTCTCGTTGATCTGTCATTATTTGGAGCTACCTTTTCCTGGCTTAAACTAAAGAACTGCTTATTTTGGAACTTTGTGATTGGTTGTAACTAGTGTTGAGCGATTGCGTTGACTATCGAGATCGAGCGATAGTCGATAGTCGGCCGCTATCGATAAGGTTTTTCGATAGTGAGCTTCGATTATGAGCGATTACCATTAAAGTCTATGGGAGAGCAACAACACCTTCATTATTACACCCAAACAAGGCTGGAGAAGCTGAAATTAACATCCACAACAGTCAAATGGATACGTGCTACATCTTAGGCAACACACTTAGGTTATAAAAGTCACAGAAAAAAAGTCACAGACCATTCACTATCCCTGTCTTGTACCACAGCCTGACCCTTAAACCTGCATCACCCACAAATTAAAAAGTGCCAGAAGGCAGTATGATTTGAACCATCATGTTACTTGAACTGGACATTGAATATCCCTGTCCTGGAACGCAGCATGAGCCCCAAACCTGCATGACCCCCAGATTTAAAAAGTGCCGCAAAAAGGAGTCTTTCAACCACCATTTTAGTTTCACTGGACATTGACTATACCTGTCCTGGACCGCAGTATGACCATTAAACCTGTCTGACCCCCAGATTAAAAAGTGCCGGGAAAAGGAGTCTGTTATGTCTGTATCTGTTATGTTTTCGTATAATACACGGTATTTTTTGCACCTTTCAATTCACCTGTGGTGACTATAGAATTGCTGTTTTAAGATTTACGTAGATGCTGCGTCAATGAACAATGCTGGGTGTGCAAAAGTCAAAAAACACGTAACTGTTATGTTTTGATATAATAAACGGTATTTTTTGCACCTTTCAATTCACCTGTGGTGAATATAGAATTGCTGTTTTAAGATTTACGTAGATGCTGCGTCAATGAACAATGCTGGGTGCGCAAAAGTCAAAAAACACGTAACTGTTATGTTTTGGTATAATAAACGTTTTTTTTTTGCACCTTTCAATTCACCTGTGGTGAATATAGAATTGCTGTTTTAAGATTTACGTAGATGCTGCGTCAATGAACAATGCTGGGTGCGCAAAAGTCAAAAAACACTTAACTGTTATGTTTTGATATAATAAACGGTATTTTTTGCACCTTTCAATTCACCTGTGGTGAATATAGAATTGCTGTTTTAAGATTTACGTGGATGCTGCGTCAATGAACAATGCTGGGTGCGCAAAAGTCAAAAAACACGTAACTGTGATGTTTTCGTACGATACACGGTATTTTTGACAACAAACAACCTGTGCTGACTACAAGATTGCTGTATTGTAATTTAACTGCAAGGTGGATATATCATCAGTCACAGGTGTAATGGGTAAAATTGAAAATGAACACCTATTTGAAATGTATACTGATAATAAAAGTGGAGTTTTGCAGCTAACAAAGAGACCTGCAGTTACTAGAAATGATGTGTATCCAATATAAGTTCAGGCTGCCCAATATCCAGGAAATATTTCAATAGCAAACTGTTAATAATAAAGATATTCCACTGCAATGTCTACACTAAGTCTTGGTGAACTTTATCCAGTGTTCTTTATAGATAGAGCTTGTCTGTGTTCGCCCTCGGGGGCCCCCCACCATGAATTTACAGTGGTAGATGCTGCTTTAAAATTCTCTAGCTAACTACATAAAATCTTCAAATCTCTAATCTAACTAAATTGGAAGGATCACAGCTAATAGTAGAGGTTTCTCTGTGCAGAAATAGACTAATTTCGCTGAGCTGTTTGACCACAGGCAGGGTGCAGGTCCTATCCCTATGATACGCTGAGAGACACTGAGGCTGAAACAGGAAACGCTGTTCTATGTAAAACGAGGTCATGTGATTTTTCCAGCCAATCGCAACCATACACATCCCAGTCATGACGTCGCACACACATCTTACCCTGCTCTATTCTGTAATCTGATTTGCTGGCCGCCAAAATTACAGGAAGCGCCGAAAAAGGCGCGATCTTAATAGATGATGCTCAGATTTTAACCTTAATTATCGCATGATCTGGAAATTTCGATCACCATAAAAACCTTGCCGATTTCAACTTTGTCGATAAAAATCGCTTAACACTAGTTGTAACCAAACCATTTAAACCTCTAGTCTTTTCCTGATAGAATATAGACTACTCTCTTGTCCTTAACCTTCTTATGTGACTTCTCTTTTTTCTGGCGAGCATAGCCTCCTTCTCTATCGCCCAAATGATTCTTGGGGCCATAATTGTCAATAATACAATGTATTCAGTACATTCCCGCACCCCCCAGAAGGAAGAAAAAAAAAAAAGGGGGAGAGAAGGGGGGTGGGATAGACAGACGGGATAAAAGGACATTTGAAATCCACAAGGATTTTACTTATCAAACATTATGGGCTCACTGCGAACGATCATCCGAATCTTCAAGTCTTGCTTCTTGTTTCTCTCAGAGTTTGCAGGGGTCTTTGCTCTTTGGGTCTGGTGCTTTGCAAAGTCCCTTTAACAGAGTCCAGATGTGAAGGATGTTGACCCGAAGTATGCCAAGTGGGGTTCGCTGGTTCTTCCGATGGGAGTTCCTGCAGGAGATGGTGCAGCTTGTCCTCCGCTTGCTGAATCGTTGTAAATGTTGCTGTGGCCCCATCTGGTAGCAACACTCTCAAAGTGGTAGGATACTGTAATTGGAACTTGATTTTCTTTGCATATAGTGAGGAGCAAAGCTTGCTGAACGCTTTTCTTTTTCTGGATACTTCAACTGAGTAGTCATTGAAGATTAATATAGTGGATCCCTCGTATTTGAAGGGTTTTTGATGTTTTTTGAAGCTGCGTAAAATGTCTTCTTTATCATTGTAGTCTAGAAATTTAGGAATGACTTGTTGGGGAAATTGAGGGCGTCCCACAGCATCTTTCGTCTTAACTGCCTTGTCCGGGCCCACTCTGTCTGATCTCTCTACTTTTCAAGTTGTATTTAAATTTAAAGCCGCTGGTAAATCCGTTTCGCAGATCTTTCTTAGTTGGTTTGCCGGAATTATCTCTGGAAGATCTATGATGTGTAAGTTGTTCCTGCTGGAACGATTTTCCAAATCTTCCACTTTACTAGACATATTTCTGTTTTTTTGTCATTTATTCTCGTGTGTAGATCAGACAGCTTGTCTTCTGTGATAGATAGTCTCTGCTCCATTTCCTCCTGGCGTTCTCCCTGTTTGTCGATCTCCTACTGCAGCTCATTTATTGTGGTCATTATCTGTTTTGACAGCGTTTCTTGCAGCACCGGCAATATTTGTCTGGCTACTGCTGTGGCCAGTTTTTTATAGTTAATTTTTACTTGAGGGATTTCACTTTCACAATCTTGCATTTCTTCCTCTGAGGATCACAGATCCTTTTGCTCAGACTCTGGTTTATTTGTCGCCCCTTTGTCCTTTCTAGTAATCGGTGCCATAGATGTTGTTGTGATATCAATTGCACACTTTGAGGGGCTAGTGTAATAATTAGAGATGGGCGAAGTTCTCAAAAATTCGATTCGGTGACTTCGCCGAATTTCCCGTCAAAATTTGTTTCAGTCCGAATTACTTCGGGACAAATCGTGTTAAAAAACAGCTATTTACAGGCTGCACAGAGCCTGCAGGGTGCTGTAGAATGTTGTGCTATGCTTAAATATGCAGAGGGAGCTTGGTTTGGTCTTCATACAATGTTGTGTTTTAGTATGACACACATATGACTGCCGCCACTCTTAGAATCGCTTCACTATAAAATTCCGTGGGCACTTAAGAGGGCAAAACTGACCAAAAAACTCAAGCAGGAACGTAGCCTGATAAAGTCAAGGCAGCGAAAGCTGGAAAAAACAAGCTGAGGGCTCAGGTGGCAACATCAGTGACAGACTGTGGCGGTCACGGCAGCAGCCACAGCAGCATGAGGTCAGAGAGTGGCACAATGACATTCTGGAGGTGGCAGAAACAGGAGTAGGCCACAGAGTGGCACAATGACACAGTGTGTAGGTTACGGCAGCAGCCACAGCAGCAGCATGAGGTCAGAGAGTGGCACAATGACATTCTGGAGGTGGCAAAAACAGGAGTAGGCCACAGAGTGGCACAATGACAGAGTGTGGAGGTCACGGCAGCAGCCACAGCAGCAGCATGAGGTCAGACAGTAGCACAATGACAGAGTGTGTAGGTCATGGCAGCTGCCACAGCAGGAGCATGAGGTCAGACAGTGGCACAATGACATTCTGGAGGTGGCAAAACAGTAGTAGGCCACAGAGTGGCACAATGACAGAGAGTGGATGTCACGGCAGCAGCAGCATGAGGTCAGACAGTGGCACAATGACACAGTGTGGAGGTCACGGCAGCAGCCACAGCAGCAGCATGAGGTCAGACAGTGGCACAATTACATTCTGGAGGTGGCAAAACAGTAGTAGGCCACAGAGTGGCACAATGACAGAGAGTGGAGGTGACGGCAGCAGCAGCATGAGGTCAGAGAGTGGCACAATGACACAGTGTGGAGGGCACGGCAGCAGCCACAGCAGCAGCATGAGGTCAGACAGTGGCACAATGACAGAGTGTGGAGGTCACGGCAGCAGCCACAGCAGCAGCATGAGGTCAGGCAGTGGCACAATGACATTCTGGAGGTGGCAAAAAGAGGAGTAGGCCACAGAGTGGCACAATGACAGAGTGGAGGGCACGGCAGCAGCCTCAGCAGCAGCATGAGGTCAGACAGTGGCACAATGACATTCTGGAGGTGGCAAAAACAGGAGTAGGCCACAGAGTGGCACAATGACACAGTGTGGAGGGCACGGCAGCAGCCACAGCAGCAGCAGCATGAGGTCATAGAGTGGCACAATGACAGAGTGTGGAGGTGGGTGGCAATACCAGTCCCTGGTAAAGATGGTTGGTGGCAGATGGAGAAACTGGCAGCAGATGTGTGGCATCAGGCGGTGGCAGCATCAGAATAGTGGCTGAGGCAGGTAGTTTGAACCCAGACTCATTTCTCACACTTTGGGTGAGGCGTCATGGCTGATGTAGACTGGTTGTGTAGAAATCCTGGCCGATCAACGCCTGGTTCATCTTGACAAAGGTCAGTCGTTCCACATTTCCCGTGGACAAGCAGTTTCTCCTTGGGGTAACGATGGCCCCCGCCGCACTGAACACTCGCTCTGATGCCACACTACTGGCCGGGCAGGACAGCTTCTCCACTGCAAACTCGGCAAGTTACGGCCACACATCCAGTTTGGCTGCCCAGTAGTCCAGCGGATCTTCTAACTGGGGTGGCAGAGTGCTGTCCAAGTAGGCCACCACCTGTTAGTTCAGGGTCTGCTCCAGGTCCTGCTGCTACTGGCGACTGCCCTCCTCACTAGGCGGGTGAAGGAAGCTGCTCATCAGTGACTCCAGACTTAGGTTGCTGCTGATGGAGCTGGTACTGATCCTACCCCCCCCCCCCCCCACCTTCCCCTAGCAGCTGCGGCAGTAGTATGTGAGCGCTGAAGAACCCACCGGTCAGACCTGTCAGAGGAGGGACGATGCCGCACATAGGCAGCGGCCAACTGACTACGGAGGATTTCCCTATAGTATTTGAGTTTGTCCTCCCTCTCAGCAGCTGGGAAAAAGGCTCCCATTTTGGGTCCAATAGGGTGGAGAGCCAGAAGTCATTCCTCTGCCGGATGCTAACTATTCGGCTGTCACTAGCCAGGCAAATCAGCATGCTGCGGGCCATCTGCACAAGTGACTCCGAGGGGCTCCCTACCTCCATCTCCACTGTATACTGCCACGGTGCTTGCGGGTCATCTGCCTCGTCTTCCTCATCTCCATCTACCTCCTCCAGCTGCTCCTGCTCCTCCTTTCTTGTCACCTAGGTAGAAAATCCACTCATTTCACCAGACAATGCTTCTGCTCCAATGTCCTCCTCCTACTCCTCCATTTCAGTCCCCACCGGACTCATGTGGCCGCGAGATGTGGTCGCCACGTCTCCTACCCTGCCCAGACAGATTTTTCAGCATCTGTTCCAGGGCATGAAGCAGTGGAATGACGTTATTCATCCCGTAGTCCTGGCGACTGACAAATAACGTCGCCTCCTCGAATGGCCTCAACAAACGGCAGGTGTCACGCATGAGCTGCTACTGACTGACATCAAAGTTACACAGGGGAGTACTCCTGTCCACCTGGATCATCAAAAAATCGTTAATGGCCTTTCTCTGTCCTTACAGTCGGTCCAACATGTGCAGGCTGGAATCCCAACGGGTGGAAACATCGCATATCAGAGTGTGTTGGGGGAGGCCATTCTGCCGCTGCAACTCGAGGAGGGTGTTCCTGGCTTTGTAGGAATGGATGAAGTGCATGCACAGTTTCCTGGCCATTTTCAGAATCTTCTGAAGATCGGTGGAAGACTTCAGGAACCTTTTCACAACCAGATTGAACACATGCGCCATGCAGGGTGCATGGACCATCCCTCCTCGGTGCAGCGCGGACACCATGTTACTCCCATTGTCTGTCACCATGGTTCCAATTTGCAGTTGGCGCGGAGAAAGCCACACATCGATTTCTTGCTGCATAACGCGGAGCAGTTCCTCCCCTGTGTGACTTCGTTCGCCGAGGCAAGCCAGGTGTAGAACTGCGTGACACCGCTGTGCCCTACACATGTGGTATGATGGAGCAGTACTTGTGGAGGCTGAGATGGTGGTGGTGGAGGAGGAGGAAGCGGACATTGGCGCAGGAGCAGCAGTTTGACAACGTGGAGGAGAAAGCGGCGTCTCCTGTCCAAGTTGTTGGTGTGCCTGGGCAGGAAGTACATTCATCCAGTGGGCTGTAAAGGATATGTACTGGCCTTGACCGTAGTTACAGCTCCAGACGTCTGCGCTGCCGTGCACCTTGGAACAAACCGATAAGCTCAAGGACTGGCCCACCTTCTGTTCTACATATTTATGAAGTGCTGGTACTGCCTTTTTGGAAAAGAAATTACGGCTTTGAACTCTCCATCTCGGCTCGGCACAAGCCATTAGTTCTCTGAACGGTGCAGAGTCCACCATTTGGAAAGGGAGGGACTGCAGTACCAACAACTTGGACAGGAGCACGGTCAGCTGCTGCACCTTAGGATGGTTGGACGCATACTGTTGTCTCTTTGCAATCGCCTCGCTGAACGACTGCTGGCGCCATGAGTAGCGAGGAGCAGGAGCATCTGGACTGGGAGATGATGGCAAAGAGAAACAGCTCCCTTCTGTAGAGGTGGTGGAGCCTTGACTGGCTGCAATGCCATGCGTGCAACTGGGCGCTGCTGCTGCTGCTGTTGCTGCGGCAGCAGGAAGGACCACCACATCTGAGCCACGTTTCTCCCAGGCCACCGGATGGTGACGCTGCATTTGTTGATGCAGGGCCGTGGTGCCAACGTTAGCTCCCTGGCCACGCTTCACTTTCTGCCCACAGATTATACATATACCCATATTCGGTTCCTCCGGTGTCTTAGCAAAGAACTGCCATACCGCCGAGTAGCTGATTTTACCGCCAACGCTCCGCACTGAGTGAATACTACCACCGCTGCCTCGCTGAGCCCCTGTGCCGCTACTTTCTTGGACCTGCGAAGCGGGTTTTCTACCCCGTGGCCGCTTGGCTCCCGACCTCACACTGCCTGACGCGCAAGCTGACGCCCTCTTCTCCTTACGATGATGAAACCCTTGCTTCACCCGGCTCCCAAGTGCGGTCGGCTACATCATCATCAATTTGTGTTTCATCGTCACTGCTGTCCTCATCACCAGTCTTGGTATGCAGAGGCTGACCCCTCACAACATGACCTCCCATGCCCCTCTCCACATCTATACTTTGCCACCTACTGCAAGAAGCAGGGGATATTGGCCCCATTTCTTCACTGCCAAGTAGCTGCTGACTGCCCTCCTCAAATTGTTCATCCTCGCTATATAGTAAACACAAGGAGAGAAACAGCTCACCGCTCCCGTGCTGGATCTCACAGCTGAAGATAATTTTAAAATGAGGATTGATCCGCACCGGGTTGAGTAAAACGATATCTTCAACACTTTATTAATCCAAATACAGAAAGGTGGACATCACATAACACGACAGGCAGTTTGCAAGAACGACAACCAACGCGTTTCGATCTCAAGTGATCTTAATCATGGTTCAAACATTATACAACATAACAGGATTTATATACCACGTCATCATCCTACGTCATCCTTCAATAAACTTTATCAACAACATATAAATAAGAACAATAAAAAGCAAAAATCTTTATATCATCTGAAAGGAGAAAGTTATATCATCAGATTTTATTTTGCCTCAATAATGTAGTATTAAATCTGATCTATAATTGAGGCCATTTGGGTGAGAAGTATTTAAACACAAAATCCAAAAGGCTTCTCTGTTTAAAAGTGCACGTCTCCAATCCCCACCTCTAACAGGTTTTTTAACCCTTTCAATGCCTGAAAATTTCAAGGATGTTACATCCCCCTCATGCTCATAATAGAAATGTTTTGACACATTAGTAGGATTGCTGTTATGTAAATTCATAGCATCCCTAATGTGTTCATGCATTCTAGTTTTTAATTTTCTTGTAGTGCACCCCACATAGCGCTTGTCACACTGGACACACTCCACACAATAGATCACATAGGACGTGTTACAGTTAATAAACTGTTTTATGGTGTATGGTTTTTCACTCAAATTCCCTTTGATTTGTTTTATATTATTGGCAAATTTGCAAACACTGCAGCGCTTGTTTGCGCATTTGAAAAAACCGCGACAAGCCAGCCAAGTTTCCTGATCTTTTTTAATAGTGTGAACTAGGCTCGGGGACAGAAGGCTTCCTAGACTGGGAGATTTCCGACTAGAAAATCTGCAACCTTTTTCCAAAATAAGGCGCAAAGTATTATCCTGTTCTAAAATAGGTAAATATTTATTAATAATGGATTTTACTTTAAAAAATTCCTTACTATAAGTAGTAACAAAAGTTGGAACATTTTCATTTTTTATAACCCTTTGTGAATGTAATATCTGGGTCCTAGATTTCTTTTTTGTTATATTTTTTGCTCGGTCAAGCATCCATTTCGGATACCCCCGGTCTAGAAGGCATTCACATACCGCATCTTCTTCCCGCATGTACAATTAATTTGTAGAGCAATTTCTTTTTGCCCGATATAATTCTCCTATTGGAATAGATTTTATTATATGGATGGGATGACACGAATTTGCTCTCAAAATAGTGTTTCCTGCTATATCCTTTCTGAATGTGCTTGTAACTACAGATTTCGTTATAACATCAGCTTTCAGAGTTAGGTCCAAAAATGCCACAGTATCCTGATACCAATTAACCATAAATTTTAAATTACAAGAGTTATCATTTAAATGTCGGGCAAAGTGGGGCACGGTCGCCGAACCACTGGAACAAATCATAACAATATCGTCCATGTAGCGACCGTACCACACGATGTCCGTCACGAATGGATTATTCTCTGAAAAGATATTAGACTCCTCCCACCACGCCACAAAGATGTTAGCAAAAGAGGGAAAGAATTTTGCCCCCATGGAAGCACCTACTTTCTGCAGGAAAAACTCCCCATTGAACATAAAGAAGTTATGTGTCAGCAAGTACTGTAAAACTTCCAGCATAAATTCCCGTAAAATTTGAGAATAATTAGAGTATTTCTCCAGGAAGTGTGACACAGCAGTCAAACCTGGGCCGTGCGGGATGCACGAATAAAAAGATTCTACATCACACACGATCCAGGAGTACTCCGGTTTCCAATCGATTTTTTGAATGTGAAATATCCGGTTAAGCTGATTTTCCATTCTTTGCCAAAGTTGCATAAGATGCGTTTCCCTCCTCCCATGCGTCCTATTGTGGCTGGGATTGGATCCATGAATGAGAACTTATGCCAGTGGTTGGATTCTTTATTACAGCCAATTGTCCCCCTTTGTCCTGGATTTTTGAAGGACTCTAAACATGTTTTGAGTGTGGTTGAAACTATTGATTGGAAACCGGAGTACTCCTGGATCGTGTGTGATGTAGAATCTTTTTATTCGTGCATCCCGCACGGCCCAGGTTTGACTGCTGTGTCACACTTCCTGGAGAAATACTCCTAATTATTCTCAAATTTTACGTTTATACGGCTTAAACATATATTTTATCACAAAAATTTTTCTGATCTGCAGAATATAGATAATATGTCATTTATATCACACAATGAACTCCAGAACAATTAAAACTCCTAAAAAATTGCACAGTTGTGTTTTTTTCATAATTCCAACTCACAAAGAATTTTTATTTTATATACATACAGTTCATTCTGTGGTACCATCAAAAATACAACTCGTTGCAGAAAAAGGCTCTCACAATGCAAAGTAAGAAAAGCTTTCTAAGCTGGACAAAATAGCGCTACTGACCGCACTATTCTGTCCTGTATAGAAAGCATTTACAAAAACAGAACACACATAGTCCAAAAGTGACCATGTTTGTGCGTTTGTCCCCTATGGACACGTTGTGGGATCTGTTGGGATATGTTTTTCCCATATTTTCACATATCCCAACAGAGGTCCCAAAAGGGGAAACTAAAATAATAAAGACCTGCCTGCTCTCTGTATATGGTGGAGGGGTCACCCTGCCCTGCAGGATAACTCTGCAGTGTATATTGAGGAATTTTTCTATGGAGAGCACATAGAGGGGACATCACAGCAGGAGGCAGAAAAACTGTGGGAGAAAGCAGGTACAATACTCTGATTTCAGCAGCCTGCAGACCCCTTATCTCCTGCTCACCTGAACCATTGCTTCCTGCTCTCCATGGTGACATAGCTGCTGGTGGAGGGCTTCTCGTGGCTCACCCCCTTCCTCCAGCCTCTCTTCTCCGAGCCTCTAGCATTGTACAGAGGGGAGGGGGGAGGAGGAAGCCTTTCAACCACCATTTTAGTTGAACTGGACATTGACTATACCTGTTCTGTACCACAGTATAGATATTATTAGGCATAGTGGCATATTAAAAATAAAAGCACCAATACTCACCTTTCCTCTGCTTCCTATAGCTCCAGCCCGGCTCCGTCTTCCTCCTAGCACATACAGCGGCCTGGAGCCCGGCGAGGTTAGGGGCACCGGCAGTTTTATCCGGGGCTTATGTCCCGGATAAAACTGCCTAGCGACACCCCTGCCAGCTGGCATTTCGACATATTGTATGTGCTTTTGGGGACGGTTCTGTGTGCAGTCTGCGGATTCACCTTTCCCTCTCAACCATTGACATGTATATCTTCTGCTCGAAAACCGGGCAGAAGAATGAACATGTTCTAAGATTTTAGGAATACCGGCAGTGTAAAAAACTGTTCGTCGGAAAATCTGCACAGTGTGGACTGCTGCACAGATTTTCTATTTAAATCAATGTAAAAGGTTGACAGTCTGTTTACAAATGGTTTTCAAATCCGAAAATCGTCTGTTAAACCGACTGAAATTCCTGCCGTGGGGACAAGCCCTTAATGATGTTTGTCAAATCTCACAAACATATAAGTAATGCCAGCAATAAACTGCATGAAAAAAAAAAACAGACTAGGAAGGTGTCGTGACCGCCGGGTCAAACCTCAGCACAGTACCATGCCTGTATTTTACTGTAAAAACCGTGCTTTTGACACTGATGCTGTTTTTTCAATCTGAACACTGCCTTGTCAGTTCTGCTAGCTTGATTCACTTGTCTACTGCTGCTGGTCTGGCAGGTGATTTAGATGAGGTATGATTGACAGCTGTCTTCACCGTTCGGGCTATGAGGTTGTGTTCTGGATGTCAGAGTCCAATCAGACTCTGGACCGGGTCCCTGACTTCCTATTAAAGATCCCTCCTGCCTTTAGTTCCTTACTGGTGAAAGCCTTTGCTTGAGCTGGTGTGCATTGTACATGGTTTGGTTTTCTTGGATTTCTGACCTTTTGCCATCCGCTTGTCATTCAGGTACTGTTTTCTTTTCCTGGTTCTTACCCATTTCTGCTGACTATTCTGTTTGTCTGTCTTATCTCTTTGGTGTTTTCACTTATTTAGGATAGGGACCAATTGTCAGCGACCGCTTTAGGGTCAGGTGGCAAGCAGGCAGGGACAGCCTTGGGGGACCTAGCGCTAGGGTGCACTGTCTGTCTGTCCCTGTAGATACTGTGGTGCCCTAAAGAAGGCAAAAACATTTCATTTTAAGGCCAATTTCCCCAGTTTGAGAACTACACTTCAGGACATAGACTGGCAACTATTGTCAAATGGGAAAGATTTACCTCTACTTTGGGTAACCATACTCTATACTTGTTTCTTTATAGAAAAATGTTTAAACAACTAACACTAAACCACACATGACTTACACCTACTGCTAGATAGAGAAGAAAGGGCATTTTAAAATCTAAATGGGGGGGGGGGGGTGGCGGGGAGTAGCTTTGGTTGTGAAAATCACAAAGATCTTAAAGGGATATTGTAACTATGCTGTTTCATAGAGTTTGCTCTTCCTAGCCAGCTGTGAATGGCATATCAGCTCTGCTATTTCTAGCTGAGCCTGCTAGGGTGGCATCAGTGCAAGAAGTTTGTAAACTGAAGTGTACAAGTTTACAGAGCTCTAAAGTGTGTCAGTAACATAGATAAACAAGTTCATGTGCTGCAAATAACACTTAGCAGGGAGTGAGGAATCATGGTCACACAGGGCAGCTGGAGCAGTGAGAGTAGAGAGATATGATCAGTAATCTAGGGAAGCTTGTGAAAATAAGCAGTAGATAAAATCTGCTCTTTTTTCTAAACAAAGCAAAATTAGAACAGCAGTGTATTTGGTCATAGCCTTTATTTATCTTGGCCTACATGGTAAAGCTAATCATTGTGTTTAGAAAATATTAATGGCATCATCATTTGGTTGCAAGCCAGCATGGTGCACTTTATATAAGCCTTATTTATGTGCAATTGTAATGCTAACAATCACCCTCCTCATGGATAGTAGGGCGTGTGAGTGTATCAGTATTTTGCATTTGAGAAATATCCCCTGTATTGCACTTTTCTAAATAATGGTGTGAACTGGTCCTAATCCAACCACTGAAAAAAAAAATTCACGCATCTATACAGGAGGGGGGCAAATTGGATTAGGACCAGTTCACACCAGCATACAGAAAAGCCTTACTGTGATCCAGGGGCTATTGCTCAAATGTATAATACTGATGAATAGGGATGAGCGATACTATCGGCAAAAGTTGAAATCGGCACGATTTTTACGTTTATCGGAATTTTCCGATGACGCAATAGTTTCCGTGAATATCTTAAAGATAATCGTTATCACGTTTACTATCGCACCTTTTTCGACGTTTCCTGTAATTTTGGCAACCAGCCAATCAGCTAAGAGCATAGAGGGGGGTATACGACGTCAGCTGTTGGCGGTGTATGGATCTCATTGGCTGCAAAAATCACATGACCTGGTTTTATGTATACGACTGCAAAACCATCCTTGTAGCTCTGAAGCTTAGGATATAGCTACATTAGAGAATTTTAGTTCGAGAGAGACTTTTAAAGACATCTATTGCTGTGTGCAGCCGCGAGGAGGGGGAGGAGAGAGACTGGAAAGGAGGGGGGATGATGTGCAGCCCAGCTTGTCCTGTCCTGAACTGGCATTGAAATAGCAATGTTTTTTAACACTTTTTGGCCTGCAGACCTCCCAACTGAGGTGAAATTGTCCCTTTTGTTTTTGCAGTTCTATTGGTGTCTGTGTGCCCCAGTTTGTCGCAAATAGCCTCCTTGTACACAAATTGGGTTACAGATATTTTATAGTAACTAGTGCGTGTTGTCAGTGGTGCCAAAACCGCCATACCTAATCCATATAACTTTTTAAAATAGTTCTATTGCAGTCCATGCGTCTCAGTTTGGCATAAATGGCGCACTTGTCCGCAAATTTGGCTACAGATATTTTATAGTAACTATCGCCTGTTGTCAGTGGTGCCAAAACCGCCATATCTAATCCATATAACTTTTAAATAGTTCTATTGCAGTGCTTGTGTCTCAGTTTGGCGCAAATAGCACACTTGTCCGCAAATTTGGTTACAGATAAAAATATCTGTAACCAAAAATAGTAACTAGCGCCTGTTGTCAGCATTGTAAAACCGCCATATCTCATTCATATAACTTTTCAGTAGTTGTATATTGCAATCCGTGCATCTCAGTTTTCAACAAACTATCGTACAAGTGCGATATTTGCGCAAAACTATCAATTGCTAGTCCTACTGGGCAGTTATAAATCTCAGGGACTGAAGGAAGAACACTGTTGATTTGGTGTTACGGTTCTTCCACCAGACCGCATTTCACAGATATTTGATAGAAACAATTCTGTTTCTAATCCTAGTTGGCCGTTGGAAATTAGAGGGATTTAAGAATACCTGTGATTTGCCGTCTTTGCAGTACAGTTTCTCAATAAGAGACTGTGAAAACTCTTCTATACCTTTTAAATTTTTATCTTTCTGAACATGGAGCGAACTACAGGTGGTAAGCGAGTAAAGAATGGTGTAGGACATGGAGGTAGAGGTACGAGAGAAGATGCTCCTTCCACTGCTGCGGACAACACACAAGCCAGCACATCTTCAGTTGTGGGACCGTCAGGCCTGTCATCGCTGGGTCGGTTCCCTGTGAATCTCAGCAATGAAGAGCGTCGCCAATCTGTTCTTCAGTGGTTAACGCAACCTGCATCCTTCGATTTTACCTCCTCGTCCTCCCAGTCACGGCCACGAATAGGGGTCATGCTGTGGTACAAGACAAGTATAGTCAATGTCCAGTTCAACTAAAATGGTGGTTCAAAGACTACTTTCTTCCGGCACTTTTTAATCTGTGGGTCATGCAGGTTTGAGGGTCATTCTGCGGTACAGGACATGGATAGTCAATGTCCACTTCACTAAAATACTGATTCAAATAATAGTTTCTTCCAGCACTTTTTAATCTGAGGGTCCATAAGGGCATCTGTGTGGATTTTGGGGGTCATGCTGCATTAAAGGACAGGGAAAGTCAATGTCCATTTCACTAAAATAGTGCTTCAAATACTTGTCTCTTCTGGCACTTTTTATTCTGAGGGTCCATAAGGGCATCTGTGCAGGTTCTGGGGTCATGCCATTGTAAAAGAAACCATTATACAAGTCACTGGTTAGACCACACATGGAATATTGTATACAGTTTTGGACACCAGTGCGCAGGAAAGACATTGTAGAGCTTGAAAAGGTACAAAGGCGGGCAACAAAAATAATGAGAGGACTGGGTGGACTACAATACCCAGAAAGATTAGCAAGATTAGGGTTCTTTAGTTTAGAGAAAAGACGGCTTCGGGGGGATATAATAAATATGTTTAAATACATCAAAGGTCAATATAGATATCTCTCCCAAGATTTATTTATACCCAGGGCTGTATGTAGAACAAGGGGAAATCCTCTACGTCTTGAGGAACGAAAGTTTCTACATAAACATAGAAAGGGATTCTTTACTGTTAGAGCAGTGAGACTGTGGAATTCGCTGCCAGAGGAACTTGTCATGGTGAATTCAATAACAGAGTTCAAAAAGGGTTTGGATGCATTTCTGGAGCGTAATAATATATTACGAGTATATATATTACATAATAATATATTACAAGTAATAGTTTCTAGGATTCTGGAGAGGGATCATTGATCCAGGGATTTTTCCGATTGCCAGATTGGACTCGGGAAGGAATTTTTCCCTAAAATGAGGACAATTGTCTTCTACCTCATTGGGGTTTATTGCCTTTCTCTGGATCAACACCTTAGCACAACAGGCTGAACTGGATGGACGTCTTGTCTTTTTTTGGCCTTACAAACTATGTAACTATGTAATAGTAAAGGTCTTATTGAAAAAAGCGTATTTCCCACGCTTCAAGGCCATCAAATGAACAGCGGTTACTGGGTGTCCACCCTCCTTTATCCACGTTCCAAATCAAAAGTGAGCAATTTCCTTCCATCCACACAAATTGACAGTAGAATGCAGGAATTTGATACAGGGCTCGTTGACCAACTGGACCCCCTAGGGCCCTGCCAGCTAAACCTCCATGTTCCCCGTTGAGACGTTTTTGCTGCCACCACATATGTGACGAGATGTTGTTCCCTGGTGAAAAAAGTGATAGGGTTCGCCTGCCAGTTCCCATGTGCCATTTCCAATACCGGTGTCTTGTTTTGTGTGAAAAGGGCCCCGTAGCAGCTGCTACCGCTGTACCTACTGTGGCTACGCCGTCCTTATGTTTTCGGTTAGCCATTGAACCTAATGAATTACTTTATCATATGAATTTTTTTCTGTGACTTTTATAGCCTAATTGTCTTGCCTAAGATGTAGCACGTATCAAGTTTACTGTTGTGGATGTTAATTCCAGCTTCTCCTCACCTGTTTGGGTGTAAGAATGACGCTGTTGTTCCTCTCCCATAGACTTTAATGAATATCAGCGATAATCGACTATCGATATGATAACTGCTGATAACGACTCGATAACGATTGTTGACACAATCGCTCATCACTACTGATGAACTCACATGCCTAATATCCATGAGAAGGGTGATTGTTAGCATTACAATTTGCACATAAATAAGGCTTATATAGGGTACAACATGCTGGCTTGCAACCAAATGATGATGACCTTAATATTTTTTAACTACAATGATTAGCTTTACCATGTAGGCCAAGATCAATAAAGGTTGTGACCAAATACACTGCTGTTCTGATTTTGCTTTGTTTAAGAGAAAGAGCAGATTTTATATATATAATTTTTTTTTTAGAAAAGCAAGAAACCAAAACAAATACCAAAAATTATTTATGTTTAATGAGTTTGGTAGAAGCCTGAAAATAAGGCCAGTGGTGGATACAGGGGTGGGGCAGCATTCAGCTTGATAGTGATATCATGGTTTTCTGTGTTATCTGCAATACCATTTTGAGCCATGATATCATGGTGCATTATCTGTCAAGTTAATATTTGCTACATTTGTAGTGTCTTTGGATTTTGAAAAAGAGTTGACACTGCCTAATAAGTAAATTAAAGTATATAAGTTTAGAAATTATAGTTTGTATACAATCCTGTGTTATCACTAACTTTTTAAAGCATGTTAAATTATTTTTATGGTAGATGGTTTTATGGCTTTTATTGAACCTATCTATCAATGCTATAGAGAATAGAATTAATTATATTATAAGATCTAGCTTAGTGTTACCTGAAAAATGGAAAGTGCCTTCCTATATGGAAAATGTTCATAAATTACAAGCATTCTTGGTAATGATGCCTTGCTATTAGATACAGCTTTAAAATATGCCAATTAAACTAATAAGGGTCATAAAGAATCTTAGGTTTAAGGAAATGTCAAAATAATTAAATTGATTCATTCTTGGAAAGAGACATCAAAATGGAGACCTCTTACTATATAGAAGTAGCCCCTACAAACAATTTGGTTAAGAGCTGTTTCATGTAAAACCTCATCAAAAGACACTAGGCGCCAATTCTGGAGGAAAAAAAAGTTTACTCTCCAGAGGCAACAAGCTTTGTTTACTATAAGAATTGTGAATTTATAGAATAGTTATCTCAAGGCCTGGTCACAGCAGTAACAGTTGGATGCTTCAAATAAGGCTGAGATAATAATGTGCAACAAAATATTATTAACTGTTATGGAGAAGTAGAATTTTAGTTTTTTTATTTTGATCCAGTGTTATCACCAGGTTGTTTAACCCCTTAAGCCCCAAGCCTCAAAAATGTACTTAATGACCAGCAAAATTTTGTAGTTTTTGCCTTCTCGAGTTTTAAAAGTCGTAACTTTTTTATTTTTTAAGTGTCGCAATTATATGAAGACTTGTTTTATGCAGGAGAAGTACTTTGGGGGGAGGGCATAGTTTAAGTTTACAAATAAATTACCGCAGATTTTTTATTTTGTTTTTTAATAACTTTTTTACACCATTCACATTTCACACTAAATAACCTGTTGGATGAATATTACAGTCGTGTAGATATCTAATATGCGTAGAGTTTTTTTTCGTGTGTGTAAGTTATGCACAATAGCTTTTATTAAATATGTTTATTTTATTTATTTTTTAAAACTTTTTTAAGTTTTTTTTTTTCCCTAAAAAATACCCATGCACCAGCCCTGTATGCACATTTTCTCTCTACCCTTGGTTGTTCATGATGGACATGTGTCTATTTTCAACCATTCTAGTGTAACATTGGTGAAATCTGTAAAAGTTGTAGTGGGCAAGGGGGCTTTGGGCCCGGTACTGAAGAGAGGGACCCTGGGGGGACAACTAACCTGGGGCTTTGCCCCCTTTTGGGGGGGATTCCTATATTTATCCGGAGAAGCCTGTTTATTTTCCCCACCTTTGGGTTTGCTGGGTGTATCCCGGTCCCCCATGCAGGGAAATTGGTTGACCCGGGGCAACACTGAACCCGTCAGAAAACCCCTGGACTCAGGGAGGGAAAAGGGTACAGCAGAGAAAAGCCCGGTTTTTTACTGGGCCCACCAAAACTCCCCGCCCCCCTATTCCAAGGTTTGGCCCCCAAACGAGGGCAGTTAAAACGGCTTGGGTTATTTACCCTTTGGGGTGTCGGGGCTGGGGCCCCTGCCCTGCTTTGGGGGGGTTTTTCCCTTTAAATCTCCCCTGTGCATTTAGCCTCCTGCACATAAAGCGCCTTCATAACACTCTAGAAACTGTTTCTGGGCTGGTAACTCTACACCTTGTGTCATCTTACCACTACCTGAGACACCCAAGTAACCAAAAAAACCCCGCGGCCCGCTGTTTGGGGGGAGTCAAAAATTAAGACCCAATGTTCCCCAGCCATTTACACCCCTAAAGAAAAAGCCTGGGCCCCATAGCCCCTTTGGATGGGCCCCAAAAAATTTTACTGGGACCTTTTAGGTTTATGCAAATTACTAGGAAAAGAAAAAGGGTGAATACCTCACCTTGATACACTAATTACTGTACCCAAAAAAATCCATTACCCAAGCCAAAAATTACCAAAAAGTACTTTTGCGGGGCCCGGGGCCCCCGGGTCCCTCCTGCGGGGCGCCGCCCCCAGCTCTGCCCCGGGTCCCCCGGGACGGGGTGCCCGCCCGCCGCCGGGTGTCGGGCGGCGGGCCCCACTTCCCTTTCCCCGGGTGTCGCCACTTTCCCCGGGCCCTGCTATATTCTCCCCCAGTTTTTCCTGCTTTTCCGGCGCCGGGGCGTTCCTGGATTAAGGTTTTTTGGGGGCGCCGGCTCTGTGAGGGTTTAAAGAGGCAGGGGCGGCCCTTGGTTTAATTTTGGGTAAATTGCTGGGCCCTGCCTCCCTTTTTTACCCGGGAGGGTTCCCCCCGCTCCCCCGCCGGAAACTCTTGTGCCTTGCCTATTGAGAAAGCGTTTCCTATTTTCTCGTCCCCGATTTTTACCGTTTTTACCGACCCCCTTTCTTCCCTCTATTGACCCGTATGCTCCCTGCCCCCCTGTGGCCGGCCTGCCTGTCCCCCCGGCCACGGAAACCCTAGCTGCTGCCCTTTAAACTTTCCCGCCGGGCCCCCGACTTCGAGCCCGCCCGCGATTTTGCCCCCACGCTATACTTTGGCTGCCACTGCAAGCAAGTCACCCTCAGGGGTAAAGCCCCCGGTTGACTCCCGCCGCCAGCAAGTTTCCCTCCCGGCCCTTTTTGGCCCGGGGTCTGGTAAATTTCCCGGGGGCCTACTTAGCATTCCCGTTCCCTTGGCTGGCTTACACCAAACGCTTGGCCGGTGGGCCAGTGGTTTTACCCTTTCCCCGGGCCGGAACCCTTAACCCCGTAAGATCCGGCCATGGAAACCCGCCAAAGGGGAAACCCCTGCCGCTGTGGCGGGGCCCCTCTGCGTGGTGACCCGACAGTCTCGAAAAATGGGCCCGCGGGGGAACGCTGGGATTTTAGTTATGCCCCCCATGGTGCAGGCAATCGTCCCCCCCAAACCGCAACCTCCACCTTTTTGGCCGGGTCCCGCTCCCGGGGGCTCCAATGGCTTCCCTTGGGAACCCCAAATCGTTTTTTTCGCTTTCCTTTCCTAAAATTTTACGGGGGATCCCCCAAGGTTTAAAGGGTTTTTCCCCAAAGGCACCCTGAATTGAGTTAATGGGGGACCAATTCTTGTCAGAAGTTCCAAAGGGAGCGTTTGTGGTCAGCCTGTTTGTCCGGGAAAGGCCCCGGCCTGGGGGCCCATGCCCCTATGGGACAGGAGCGATTTCTGTGGACTGCGGAATTGAAGGCCTTCCCGATTTAATTCCGGGGGAGTTTTCTTTTGTGGGGAAACCCGCTCGAGCCCCCTTCCCCCCGGAGACGGCACTCTTGAACCTTTCCCCAAGGGTGGGAAAAAACAGCGGGAGATTTCGCCTGTTTCAGTTTGCACCCCCGGCTTTTGAGCTGCCTGGAATGATTCCCCCTGCGGCAAAAATTTAAGAAAGGGGCCCTTTTCCCAGTATCAAGGAAAGCCCCTTTTCCGCAAAGAGGGTTTGCCATTCCCCTCTGAACGAGTTAAATTTCACCCGGGGAAAACGCAAATTTATGTTTCGCTTCGCAGGAGGCAAGAAAAAGCTCCCCCCAAGATGCGGCCCCGGCGCTACCCCGTCCCGCCACGCCCGGCCCCCGGTTTTCCGAGCCCCCTCACCGCCTTTTCTCTACCATATTTAGGAGGAACCCATGCAGGGGGATCAAGTCCACATTTTGAGAAAGGGGTTATCCCGTTGCCGTGCACAGAAGCTTTTGTCTGTACTGCGCCAAATCCCGGGTTCATTTTGGAGGGGGGTGTAAAGCTTTCGCCCCCCAAAAGTCCGGGAAAAAAGCCCGCAAATTTGGCTTTGTTGGGAGGATCCCCAGGTGAGAATCTTTTTCCCCTCCACGCCCGGGCTATGCCGGTGGAGATCAGGACTGGGCTCGGGGCTTGTATTCAGGCTCCTGCGTTCCTGGACTCGGGGCTGCCGGAAAATTTATACACGCCGCCCTTGTATCCCGTTAAAAAAAAAAACCCGCTTTTCCCCCTTTTTGGGTTTTTTTTGGAGAAAGGGCCCTTGGTGAAATCCTCCGTCACAGGGGAGCTGCTTGGGGACGCCCCATGGTTTAAGGGGGCCCCAAACCGGGGGACCCCTTTCCCTGGGGCCCTGCCCAAAAAGGAAAAGATTTCCTCTCTATTTTTCCTCGGTTTTTCCTCTGCGATCCTGTTGGGGCTCCCCTGGCTGCAAACGCCATGCCCCCCGCTTAATTGGAGAACCGGCTGAAAGGTTTGTTTCGCTGGGGAAAAAAACTGCTGGAAAACTCTTGTCGGGGGGGAACCCGCCCAATGGGGCGCTCCCTTCCTTCCAAAAAGTCCTCCAGGCCCCTGCCAGGGGTTGCCCACGGAATTTCCCGGGGTTTCGGGGGACGGGCCCTTTTCGGGGCGGCCGAGGTCCTTTCCCCCACTATCGGGCCCCTTTTTAACCCGCCCTATTTGATCTACCCGCCGGGAGCCAGTTCCCCCTAGGGGCCCCGGGGGTTTTTCCCCCTATCGGGGACCCGAGACCCAAAGGACCCTGTCGACCTCATTGGGGGAAAACTTGCAGGGAAAGGGGTTTTTAGAACTCCTCCTCCTTGCGGGGGGCCCCAGGATTTTTTTTTCGTTTCAGAAGAAAGAGGGGTTTTTTAGGGCCCTTGTTTTTGGGCTATCGGGGTTTAACAAGATCACGGTTGGGGAAAAAGCTATCCCCTTTCCGGGTGATCAAGGAACTGTTCGCCGGGGTTCGCGGGGGGAAGAAATTTTTTCCAAGTTTGACCTGCGAGGGGCCCACAACCTCACCGCAGTCGAAGGGGGATGGTGGAAAAACTGCCCTTTTTAAAACCGGGGAAAGGGCACTTTGGAATTTCTAGGGCATGGCCCCTTTCCGTATTTTTTTTTTAACCCCCTTCCCCGCGTCTTCCGGAATTTTTTTGAACGATATCTTCCCGGGGTCCTCTTTTACACGTGTGTTGTGGTCTTTAGACGACATTTTGGTGTTCTCTGCCCGTTTTGGGGACTCTCACTTATGTCCGTCCTGGTATTGGAGGGGGTTCGTGCCCAAACCCCCTCTCGCTAAATTGGAGAAATGGCCCATTCCCACCAGGGCCCGCCTCCCGTTCCCTTGGTTACGTCATCTCGGGACCGGGGGGGGGGTTTCGATGGATCCTGCCAACGGTGGCCCGTCTTGCAGGTGGCCACCGCCGGGGGGGGTACGGGGCTATTTCAGCGCTTCCTGGGCTTTTGAATTACTACCGTTTAGTTTTTCCTGCTTTTTTCTACCCCTTTGGGGGCATCCTATAAATTTCATTACCCCAAAAAGAAATCCAACCCCAGGCATGGCCCCCAGAAGGCCGAAAAGGCGTTTGCTCAATTTTTAAAGGAGCCTTTGCCTCGGCGCCGTCCCTGACCAAAAACCTTTACGGAAAAAACCATTCTTTCTGGGGGGGCGCCCCCCTCGGTTGGGCTTTGGGGGGCAATTCTTCGCAAAAAGGGGACCTTTTAAAAGGGAAGATGGTTCCAAAACCTTGTGCCCTTTTTCTCCCAAAAACCCTTTCCCCCCTGCGGAGAGAAATTACACCCTCCCGGGGGGAAACCGGGGGTTGCTGGCTTTTCAAGCTAGCCCCAAAAGGAGTGGAAATTTTCTTTTTGGAGGGTGCTCCCCTCCCCAACACCCATTTTCTCCGACCAAAAAAAATCCCTTCCCAAACCTTCAATGGCCCAAGCCTCAAACCCACGTCAAGCCAAGGTTTGGCCCCGTTTCTTCTCGGGTCTTTTAATTTTTGATACATTTTCGGCCCGCAGAAAAGAACGTCAGGGCCCTTTCGCTCTCCCGTTGGGGCTCCGATGTGTTGGGTGAGGGGGGGCCCCGAGGAGGGGAAAAATTATGGGGCCCCTTCCCCGCGCTCCGGAGGGAATTTTTTAAAAAAGGGGACCCCTGTTCTTTGTTTGGTTTTGGGGCCCCAGGTGGGCACCCCCAAAATCTTCCTCCTAATCTTTCGTTTTTACTGGTGGCCAGAGCTTTTCTAGGGACTTCCCCGGATTTCGTGAAATCCTGCGTTTACTTGGGGCTCGTAACAAGGGGCTCCCCCGCCACCAAAAACCCCCCGGGGGTTTTTCCAGCCGCTGCCCTTCCCCCAGGGCCCCTTGGACTCATTTTGGGGAATGGATTTCGTCACGGAATTTTGCCCCCCCTCTTGGGGGAACACGGTCATTGGGTGGTCGTGGGCCGTTTTTCGAAGATGGGCACTTTTTTCCGGGTTTCCAAAGGGGTTCCCCTTGACCCCCCCGTTGGCCCCCAAACCCGTTTTTTTTCAAAAATCTTCCCCCCTCACGGACTTCCACAGCACATTGTCTCGGTCGGGGGGTCCCAATTTTTTGCCCAGGGTTTTGGGGGCCCTTTCTCCGGTTGCAAAGGGGAACCCCGATTTTTTCTTCCCCCTTTTCCAAACCCGCAGCAGGCGGCCAGTGGGAGAGGATCAATAAAATTTTGGGGGGGCTATTTACGACTTTTTTTTGCGGGTCGGAAGGGAAGGGGGGCCAGTTGCTTTTTTTGGCGGAGGGTTTTTCCCCATAATCCCTGGGGGTGCGAATTTTAATGGGTACCCTTTCCCCAAATTTTTAATCGTCTATGGCCAGCATTTTCCCCCCACTCCATTTCCTTGTTTTCCCTCATCTGAGGGCCGGCCCGGGGGGACAAATCTTGCCCCAAATAAGGTGTCCCTTTGGAAAAAAAGGGTGCGCCAGTCTCTGCCGGGATGCATCCCCACGCAGAAGGTCCAAAAAGGGGCAAGAATAGGACCCTCCCCTGGGGTTTTGCCTTGGGCGGGCAAGGTTGGAAACGGCCCGATATTTCCCCGGTGAAGCCCCTGCACAAAAGGGGGCCCCGGTACGTAGGGCCATTTGAAATACTCGGCCCCCTCAACCCGGCTGGCCACAAACCCCGGCTCCCCCCCCACAATGCGGATTCCCAAACCCCCTTTCCACGTCTCCTTGTTGAAGGGCCCGTTGGGCCTGAATCCCTTTTTCCCAGAGGGGTCCCAAACCTCCCTTCTGAAGCGGAGGCCAGCCAAATCTTCCTTTTAAAAGGGTATTTTCCTAGAAATGAAGGGCCCTCGGTCCCAGGTTTGGTTTAGGGAGTTGTTAGGAAGGTTCCCTTAGGTGGTAGGTACAAAGGTAGGTAGATTGACCGTTAAGGGAGGAGTAGTTGAGATCCCAGTTAGGTAGGCAGCCCCCAGGTAGGTAGGCCCGTTTGGAGGAAAAGGGGAGCCTAGGCCAAGTAGGTGGGCCCAAAGGTTTGATAGGTAGGTTTAAAAAGGGCCCTCGGTAGGTTTTGCCCCATGGGAGGTTGGGTTTTAGGTAGGAAATAGTAGTTAGGGCAAGGTTTGGTACAAAGGTCCCCCGTTAGGGAGATTGGCCCTGGGTAGGCAGGTTTTGTTTGGCCCCATTTAGGGGAGGGAGCCCCAGGTAGCTTTTAAAAAGGGGTGTTGCTTGGGGTTTCCCGGTAGGTTGGCAGGTTTGGAAAGATTTGGGGGAAAAAACCGGGGGGAGGCTTTAGGTAGGCCCCAGGTTGATAAAGGGTATAGGGGTTGGGGGGCCCCTATAAGGTTGATTGGCTATAGTTTGGGTTCCCCCGATGGTAGGTATGTAAATTTTGGGTTTAGTGGCCCCCAAATAGGAGACCCGGGTTTGGTTTGGGCACAGGGGACCTAAAGGTGGGTTTTTAAGTAGGGCATAGGGGCCAATAGGTTTGGGGATGCGGTTTTTAGGGTTAAGGCCCATAGCGAGACATTTCAGATAGGCAGACAGGGGTTTTGGGGGGGTTAAGGGGGCCCTTTAGGTTTTGGGTATTTGGGGCCCATACAGGTAGGCAGGCAGGCAGGGTTTTAGGGTAGCCCTTTGGGGTTAAGGTAGGGTTTTTAGGGTTTTTTGGGAGGGTTTTAGGGGCCCATATAGGTAGGCAGGCAGGGTTTTAGGTACTTATAAGGGCAATAAAGTAGATAGGCAGGGTTTTAGGTACTGTCACGGAGCGACCTTAGGTGGTCGCAGGTTTGACTAGGTGGGTACGTGCCACCCGGGGCCTGGTCTCCGGGGGAAGCCAGGTTTTTCGGCAGAGCAAAGGGGGCTGACCCTTTTACCTAGCAGGCTAAAGTTTTGCCCTTAAGGGTGGCCTTCCGGGAAAAAACTGAGAGGGTGGGTGGTTTTTTTCCCAGTTTCCCGGTCTTTTGGGGCCACCCAGTATTGGGTGCATCTTGAGCACCATTAAAGGTCTCCTTACAGGGGAAACAGGGGCGTGGTTGTGCCGAACCTGGGCGCAGTGGGGCTAAGCGAGGCTTGGCCCAAAGGCTGGGGAAGCCGCCAGGATATTGCACTGTGGGGTGGGTGCTTGGCAATGGCCCTGACCATGAGGGGGTTCCCCACTTTAGTTTAGCAGTGGCCCGACGGCCTGAGGGTTTTGTTTGTTTGTTGTTCTGGAAAGGCTGGCTTATACCTGTTGTTTTTTTAAAAAACACTGAGGCCCGCTTGAAGAAGAAGCATTGTAGAGTGCCCTTTTGTTTTTGGGGGCCTCCGTTTAATCAAGCGGCATCCCGGCTAAATACCCCCGGGGCGGCCCAAGATGGCTTTTCCAACCAAGTGAGGCGTCCCCCATTTTGGGAGGATGCGAAGGGCATAATTGGCACTAACAGATGTGTGCACAAAGCGGTGCAAAAGAAAAAAAAAAAAGGCAGTTTGCATAGGACTGCTGCTGTTGGCATAAGACTGTCGGGTACAGTCTTGTGTGAGCCCGGATTGTCGAAAGGACGCCCAGTAGAGCAGGAAAAAAAGGTTTCTGGAGGGAAAGGGG